>JANVCC010000266.1:1477144-1523836 GCA_025345505.1 Todiramphus chloris collaris | reverse complement strand
GCACGGGCTGCAGGCGGGGCCGGGTCCGCGCTGGGCTGTGCGGCGCCGGTGGGCGCGGAGCGCTCCGGGAGGGTCGGGCCGTGCCTGGCCGCGCCGTGCGCCCCGCGCCGCTCCCGCACCTAAAATGGAAGTTGCTCCGGCGGGGCGGGGGGCGGGGCGGGGCTCCACCCCCTGGCGTCAGCGCGCCCCGCGCCGGTGGCGGGCGGGGCCCGGCCCGCCAATGGCGCGCGCCGCTGGAGGAGCGAGGCGGGGCCGCCCGCGGGGTCCGCCCTGGGGGGGAGAGGGGGGGTCCGTCCCGGTAGGGTCCGTCCCGGGGGGTCTGTCCCGGTGGGGTCCGTCCCGGTGGGGTCCGTCCCGGTGGGGTCCGTCCCGGTAGGGTCCGTCCCGGGGGGTCCGTCCCGGTGGGGTCCGTCCCGCTGGAACGACTCCCGACGGGCTGCTCCGTAGACCCTGCCCCTCGGGGTCTCCTCCGGCGGGGTCCTCCTCTAGGGAAAGGGTTCGCCCGAGGGATCCTGCCCCGGGAGGTGAGGAGCTGCACCCCGCCTGCGGGTCTGCCCCGGGGGAAGGTGGGGCGAGGGGCGCTCCTGGCACTGCCCAGCCACTCGCAGCCCCTCCGGAGCAGAGCGGCGTCCCTGGGCTGTCCCCCTGGAGCTGGTGACCCTGCCCACGGTGGGGTTCGCCCAGGATCTTGGTGGGGGAATAGGCTGCAGACTCCCCCGGGAGTCACCCTCACCCCCTGGCTCTAGGGAGCTGGTTCTGGTTGGGGCCCCGCTTGTGCTTTTCCTGGGGAAGCACCACAAGCCCTCCAGCTGGCCTTAGAGCCAGGACCTCATCTCTGGTGGCTTCTGCTACCCTGTCCCCACCAGTGTGTCCCATGGGCTCCTTCATCTGGGACCACAGGTGGAGGGACAGAGCTGGTGGCTGAGGACAGATGTGATGCCAACCAGTCCCGCCAGGCGACCCAAAAGCCCTGTTGAGGGGAGCATGGCCGATTTTGGGAGCCCCTCGCAAGGCCAAGGCTATGTGGATGGCCCGAGTCAGAGAAGCCAAGGGGACCCATGTGGCAGGGGAGGAAAGCATGGGGCTCAGTGTGGCACTGCCCTTCACAGCAGACATGGAAAACAATTCCAATGCGACCCATCTAGAGCAATCCTGCCCTGCCTGTCTTCCACAGCACCAAACCAAGCAGTGCTACTGTTCCTGATGGCACAGAGAAACAGCAGAAGGGGACCTGGGGGGGTACAGAGACTTGGGTCAGAAAATTCAAACGCATGGTTTAATAATTGTAACAAATCCATTTGGAGAAGTGTAACTCCAGGATGAGGAGCACCCTGTGGGGGAGCAACTCCACAACGCAGACCTGCTGCTGCCATTCCATGGCTCTAGGATCAGAGCTGAGTTCTGGCAGGAGGCTGCTGCCAGGGCTCTGGCACCGGCAGCTCGGTGGCAGAGGGCTTCCCCTTCCCTGGGGGGTGAGGAGGTGATGCTGAGCCTGCCACTCCCCACATCCTGGGCTGCTCACCTGGGAGAGGCGGGACCTGGACCTGGTCCCCCGAAGGTGACAGCCTCTGATCCTGGTCTGTCAGGACTGAGGCACTGGGGGTAATTCTGCCTGCTCCTGATTGCCAAACTGCTAGTGAGTTAATGGCCAGAGCAAAAGAGTTGAGAGAGGTGTTGGGTGGGGACAGGTGATTCCTGGGGTAAATATGCATTGCCCAGCGAGGCAAAGAGGAGGGGGAGATGTGATAGCAGCCTGTGAATGTTTGGAGAAGGTAATCCCCCAGCTGGGGACGGGGTTTGCCAAGGGTGGTGCAAGAAAGCATAATGAGGAGATTCAGTGCATGGGATTCAGGGCACGTGAAGGGCACATTTAGGGACATTATAGGGGCATGTGACCCCCAAATCCTCCCTGGTGTTTGATTTGTAACACAGATCCCACAGCCTGCTGGCTCTAAAGAGCAGGGAGAGCTGGCCCTAGGGAGGACTGAGGCTTCTCCACCTCGCAGTGAGGAACCGAACCCCCACCCCTGCCCACCTTCACCCTTGTTGTCCCCCAAAATGAGCAAACTGGGGCCCCTCTCAGCCCTGTGTCTGGAGTGAGAACTGCTCCCACACACAAACAATCCTCAGCTGCCCTCCCCTCTTCTTTGTCCAGACAGAGGAAGGTGGGCGAGCCCCCTGAATCTTGGTGACAAGTAGGCAAGAAGAGGTGCTTTTGTAATTTCTTCTGGAAAGAAGAGTCCCTGCCTGCCTGTCCCTGGGATTTCTGACACCCCTGAATGGACAGCTCCCCCTCAGGAAAAAAGCATCAGGACCCCTTGCTCCTCCAGCCCAGCACCAGCTCCACAACGTGTGTGTAAGGGCCCCTGCTTGGGTTGTTTGTACAAGCGGCTGTTGGTGGGGCACACCTGTGGGCCCGGGTGCCTTGCACAAACCCTCTGCCCTGGGCAAAGCAGAGCTGAAACCAGCACGAAACCTTGGGCACTGGTATTGGGGGGGGGGGGGGGGACACACCAGATGGGGCTGTTCCACATCAGCTCACAAATTATCTTAGTCCATCGGTGGATTCCAAGAGTGGCCTCCAGAGCCACTCCTCACCCTCCTCTACCAGCACCTGAATTATTTGGTCCTCCCACCCCACCCTAGAGGAAAGTGGGTGGTGAAGAGCAGCGTGGGTGACGCAGGCAGTGCTCCCCAGCGCACGGCAGGGGAGAATGCATGGCAGATGGCTGCTCCAACACAGACAACAGGCAAGTGGCCACCAGCACAGAACGCCCAGGGCAGCCTTCTGCTGTGCCTGGTACACTGCCGCGTTGTTGCTGTTTCAGTCAGCCCAGAAATTTAACAGCCTTTAAAGTCTTTATTTTCTTCAAAGATGAGACGTGCTGTTGCTGATGAAACATGCCTCTGCTGGCTCCGGGTTGGAGATGGAGCCAGTTCCCTTAGAAGCCGGGCAAGTGCTTTTGTCCTGAGGGCTGCAGGATGGAGCTGGACAGGGTCTATCAGTGCAGTCAGGTCAAGCTCCTGATTCATCTGTGCCCCAGCACCTCCAGAGCACCCAGTAATGCCTGCTTTCTTCTGAAAGAAGGCTGAACCCTGATCCTTTGGCCTCGGCACACCCAGCAGATCACGCTCATGTTTGACTATAACTCCCATGGCAAAGAGTACATCCCACTGCTTCCTGGGAAGAAGAGATGTGTTACTAGCATGGGATAATTTCCCCTCTTTTACAGTAATTGCATGTAATAACATCTTGCACATCCCCTTTCATCCTACAGCACTGCTGGTGCCTTATCCAGATGAGATGCCCAGAAAATGCAGCGGAACAGAGCAAGACAACTTGTTTACAAAGCAGACCAGTGCTCCTCTGTGGTGGAGGCCGGAGGAAGGGGAGGCTGCCATTCTGGATCCAGCGCAGGCAGTTCAGCGATGACCTGCATTGTTCTAAACCAGGATAACAAGGCGCTTCCGCAGCCCCTTTCCTATGGGAATCCCAACAGGCTGTTGTCTTGCCCCTGCAGGAGGGGAAGTGTGCAGGGGTGGGGGGGGTGAAATGACTCGTCTCTCAGACGCCAGCATTAAAGGAGAGGAGGGAACCTGGGGCTACTGGAGCTTTTCACCCCTAATTTGAGGATACCGGGCAATAAAGCAAGTCCACAGTCCACCCTGACACCTTCCTAGAGCAGTGCTGGGCAGCTCCACATGCCTGGCATTGCACTCAGTTGGCGGAAAGCCTGGTACCTGCTCCTGCTGGCCTCTAGCTGTGCCCAAGCTCTCCTGTGCCTGCAAACTGGCTGCTGTTAACATTTGACGCCTAACCTGGCTGCATCCCATTCCACTCTCAGACTGTCAAACTCCTGTTACATCTTTGTCTCAAATGTGTAGGCGACGGCAGCATGCATAAAAATCTTCCCTCCCAGCCCTGCAATGATCTATTGTTACTCACAGTCTCCTCTTCCTCTCTCCACCGCCAGCTCTTTTCCCAGCTATGGACCCCTTCCTTTGTCCTTCCCTTCGGTGGTGGCTGCAGAGATGTACGAGGTGCCTCCCAAGCACAGGGGAACAGAGGCAGCTCATGCGCTGCAGCGCAGCAACAAAAGCAAAAGGGTACGTCGCTGGAAAACAATTGTGGCTGAAAGTGAGACCCAAGCCGAGAACCTGCTCTCTCTTAAAGAACCCACTTCAGAATCTGCTGATCTGGAGGCTTGGGAAACACTGGGAAGACATGACTTGTCCTCTGGGGAGGCCTGTCCTCCTACCAACTGGAGAGGGAGTCTGGATAAGCAGAGCACCGTTTGGGTGACCTCCAGACTGAGCCACCTTCCCTTCCCCTCCCCAGCGAGTCCCACCAGGAGATAATCCCTGTTTGACATTTGGTCGTCTGAGTCGCCCAGGGCTTGCCCAGCCACCTGCCCAGGACAGATTCCTGAGCCCCAGATGCGGCGGTGGGGCACAGGCTGTGCCCCAGGTATCCAGCTTCTGAGCACCTGAAGGAAGAGCAGAAAGAGTCACCGTCCTACACATTCTGGTGGCACAGTGGCAAGAGCTACAGTCACAAACTTTTAGCCAGTGAATTCTGGAAGCAGATACAGACATCAGTGTTTAAAGAGGGGTCAAGAGGAGAAAAGGGTGTCAGTGCTTTTCCCAGTGTAGATTGTCTGGCTTTGGCTGCTAGTAAAAGTGACACGCATAAAAGGCCTCTTTTGTTTATATACAGCAGCAGTATTGCCCGGTATTGCCAGATCATTTATCAGTACATTTTAGGGGCAGAAAAGGCTGCTGGTGAGGTGGGAGAGACAGAACCACAGCTTCTGGGGATGCAGTGGAGGAGCGGCAGGCTTTGCAAGACAGGGATTAGTGCCATCACCTCTGTGACACATTGAAACTGCCTCGAAAGGCCCTGTGCTCTCTGTGCGTGTCCACCCTGCACCCACGGAGGTGTCTGCAGCCACCAGCTTTCTGCTCCTCCTCCTGCAGACAGAAAAAGCATCAGTAGCTCTGAGTGTGTCCCAGGACAGGGACAGATGTGGGTCACTCACCCTGTTATCACCTCTGTTATTGCCTCTGGGATGGCCCCAGGAGTGGGAAGAGAGACACAAAGGGAAAAGCCTTGGCCTTGCATTCTCCCTGGGGCAGACAAGCAAGTGTGGCTCAGTTCTCCACAGCCAGAGCAGGGTGACCAGGTGAACCTCGGCCTCAGCTCCTAGCTCAGGAGGGGATTTCTCATGCAAAGTGAAAGGCAGGAGAGGAAACGGTGGGAATTATCTCCCTTCCCAACCACTGGTGCTCTTGGTGAAGCAGGCAAAGTGAAGATTGCCTTTCCATCTCCCCTTGCAGCAGGGCTGCACAGGCACCATGCAAGCCTGGAGGGAGGTGGGTCATATCCCCGAGTTAGCACCAAAGATTCAAACTTCTTCAGTACTCAGGATGTTGCCTCCCCTGCTGATGGCCGGGGGAATTCCTCTGATACTGGTGCTTGGCTTTTTTGTAATGTTGCTTCACCCAGCTCTGTGTCTTTCTCTTGATGTCCCTGCCCTGCTGGAAAGTGATTTCCACAGCTGATGTCCTGCTACTTGCAGGCTGCCCATCAGAGCATCCGCTTGCACCTCAGCCTTGGCTGGAGAGGAAGAGGTTTTCCTCTCAGCTTTGCTTCTGTTCCCCTCTCAGTAAACTTCCCTTCCCTGCTCTGCCATCTCCATGTCACCAGGGCATGACACAAAATACTACG
The DNA here is from genome assembly GCA_025345505.1 of Todiramphus chloris collaris. Classification (NCBI taxonomy): domain Eukaryota; kingdom Metazoa; phylum Chordata; class Aves; order Coraciiformes; family Alcedinidae; genus Todiramphus; species Todiramphus chloris. The sequence goes on along the minus strand of JANVCC010000266.1, from coordinate 1,518,108 downwards.
CAGCAGCCTGGAAGTCCATGGTGGCTCACGATGTCCTAGGACCAGTCACATCTCTCCTGTGGGGCTGCAGAGGTTTTTGAAGCTGAAGGTCCTTCGCATGGGGATTTTTCCAGGGATGGGATGAGACCGAGGGTGCAGGGGCCAACGTGGACCCGTGGGCAACCGCCAGGCTGGGGACAGTTTAAAACCATGAGGCAGCAGTGCTCAGGCTCTGACATCATCAGGGAGGTCCCTCAGTCAGTGTCTGCAACCGTCTGCTCCCAGTGAATTCAATCTTTCCAAAGGACAGCTCTGATCATTGTAATTCCAAAAGATTGCAAAGGTTGGGGGAGGCAACATCTCTATTTTCTTCTATTTTTATGAGCATATGATAGCACTTTGATACGAAATTACTTGTTTTGCTGTACCCTTTGGTATTTACAGCTGGTCTCCAAGCCGCCCGAGGTCAGTGGAAAGACTGCCACTAACCTCAGCAACCGCTGGCCTGGGCCCATCATCAGGCACTTTCTTGGTTTGTGTCCATTTTGCACACAGCAAAACCAAAGAAAATAACCCACCCTTCCCATGTCAAACCACATGAAAATCCGTCTGCAAAGCAAATTAAAATATCAGGGGATGATGCTGCATTGGAAAACTTTGTAGGTTTAAAACCTATGGCATGATTTAGACTCTTCTGATTCTTCTGCAGCTCTTGAAACGTCCACCCACTTTGGTTGTTTGTAAGATCAGCCAACATCTCTGGGCAGTCAGGCGGGGATTATTATAACTGTTGTTTGTGCTTGAGGAGTGACTGATGCAGATGCTTTTACAATACATGCTCTATGAAATGACAAAATACTTTCAAACTAAGTCGGCAGCATCGCTTGCACGAAGGACAGCTTCCAAAACACCCACAATCCCTTGTACCCTGCAGAATCCTGATGTCCCTGCACACTGCCCTGCTCCCCGAGGGGCGTCAGCGAGGCGTGAAAATGCTGTTTCTCACACGCAAGGCCACAACAGATTTCGAAAATCCACAGCAGGGCTCTGACATGATGAACTCCAGCGTCCCCTGCCCGGGTCTGCTCTGCGGGCAGCGCACTCTGGTTTCCGATGCCGAGCGCTGCAGAGCCGCGGGGAGAGTCGCCAGGAGTGCAGGGAGAGCCCTCCTCCAATCTCAGCGGCGGGGCCAAGGCAGGGGCATGCTGGGCCGCCCCCCCCCTTCCCTCCTGGCATGGGGCAGCAGCCGGGAGGGCTCAGGCTGGCCGGCAGCGGGGACGGGGGTCCCGCAGCCCTGCCCGCCCCGAAGCCGGGGGGCGGCATCAGCAAGGCCCCGCTCTGCAGTAAACCCCAAGCTTGTGCCGCCAGCCCCGCGGCCAGCGCAGCAGGGGCAGTGCCGAGGGCAGCGACCCGGACCGCAGCCCGCAGCCCGCAGCCCGCGGCGACCCCTTCCCGACAACGCCCCGGCCGCGGCTCCCGCGTTCGCGCCCCCGCTCCCCGGAACCCCATCCTCGCGCCCCTTCCCGCCACCGCCCCGGCCGCGCCACCATTGGCCGGCAGGGTGCGATTGGCTGCAGGGCGGACCAATGGCGAGGCCGCTGCCGGGCGGGGCGAGTCTCCGCGCCACGCGAGGCGGTGGGCGCGAGGCGAGCGCGTGCAGTGCCGCAGCGGCGCCACCTCCTCGGCCCCGGGACCTCGGCGGCTGCCTCCACCCCCGGCAGGTACGCGGCGGGCCCGGGGCTGCCCCGGGGCTGCCCGCCGGAGCGGGGCGAGCGGAGCGGGCCGGGAACCTGCGGCCGCGCCTCGTGGCGGCGGGGAGCGCGGCGGGCCCAACGCCAACGGTTTCCCCCCCAATCGCCGCGGCTCGCGCCCTCTGGTGGCCGAGCGCAGCCCCGGGGGAGGGCCGGGCTGCGCGGCCGCTGCTTCAGCGTTCAGGCCTCTGCAGGGGGTCCTGGGCCACGGCGGGGCACCGGACGGACACGCGGGGCTCTGCGCGGCAGCCGTGCAGACCGACACCCGGCTGCACCCGTGCTCCTGTGCAGGCCCCGCTGGATCCCCGTTCCAAACCATTCGGGCCAAAATGGGGGGAGGCGGGTGCTGACCTCCATGTCCTCAGTGCCACACTCTCTCCACAGGGTGCCCATGGGCTCTCCCTCGGCCACCCCACAGCTGCTCTACCGCAGCACCCGCCTGCTGCGCATGACCTTCCAGCACCTCCACCACCAGCAGCAGCGAGCTGATGTCTTCTGTGATGTAGTTCTGCAGGCTGAAGGTGAGTGGTGGCACAGCCTGTGCCGGGTCCCTGCAACCCCCCAGGAAGAATCAGGGAGAGCAGAGGGGGCTGCAGGGTGGTGACTGCCACTGTTGGTTCACAGGCGAGACGGTGGCGGCCCACTGCTGTGTCCTCTCCGTCTGCAGCCCGTTCTTCATGGAGCGGCTGAGCCAGGAGCTACCCCCCCAGGGTCGCAGGGTGGTGCTGGAGCTGGGGGGACTGAAGATTGGGGTGCTGCGCAAGCTGGTTCGCTTCCTCTACACTGCTGAGCTGGAGGCCACACGGGAGGAGGTGCAGGAGGTGCTGGCAGCTGCCCGCCACCTCCGTGTCACAGAGCTCGAGTCGCTGCAGCTCCTGGGGGGACGCCTTGTGAGACTGGGACCCCCAAGGCAGCTCAACCGCTCCTGCCTGGGGCTCCTCCAGCACAGCTCCCCCGTAGCAGATGAGAGCAGTAATGAGCCCAGCAGTGCAGGCAACCCCCCCAGGAGCACCAGCATCCCCCCCCAGGGGCAACCAAGCTCTCCAGGGACCAAGGACCCCAGTCCTGTGGGGCGGGTGAAGCTGCGGAAAGTGGAGAGCGGGGAGTGCTGGGAGGTGGTGCAGGATACACAGCCCCCAGCTGTGCCCAATGCTCTGGCAGTGGCTGGTGGAGGGGAGACAGGACGGCGGTGTCCCCCAGAAGTGGGGGCACTAGGGCAAGCAGGCAAGCACTCCCTGCCCCGGCAGGATATCCGGGCAGCCTGGGGGAAGCAGGGCCAGGTATCCCCCACAACGCAGCAGGGCTATGGGCAGGGGCTGCCCCTGGGGAGCCCCCCGAATGACCCTGAGGAGGAGGAGGAGGAGGAGGAGGAGGTGGATGTGGGGATGGTGGAGCCGTGCCTGCCCCCCAGCACCACTTGCGCCTGGCCCTGGCCCTCGTCCGAGTCAGATGAGGAGGTGGACATCCTCACCTAGGGGGGCAGCTCTGGCCCCCACCACCCACACCCGGGGCAGTGCAGGCAGAGCTGTGCCAGCTCCAGGCTGCCTGGCATTGAAATAAAGTGCTGGAGCTGACGGTGCTGCTGCAGGGCTGCCATACTTTATTGGGGAATGGTAGGGGGACAAGTGGGGTGCAGGGGAAGCCAGAGGGTCCAGCGGTAGTTGCATGCAGCAGAGCTGCAGCATCAGAGACAGGACTGGGGCTGGCAAGTCCCCCCCACTTCATCTTGCCTCTTCATGAATGCTCACGCTGCAGGTGCTGGTCCTGGCTTGACTGTGGGGAGAAGGTGGTTGGTGCATGGTCCCTCTCCCTCCCAGTCCCCCTCTCCATCCCATCCCTACTCACCTGGCTGCCCCCTAAGCCAAACTGCTCTTCAGGGCTTCCACCACAGCTTCTGGCTGGGGAAATTTCAGCTTGCGGGGGGGGCCCTTCCCAATGCCACTCCACAGCTCCACGGCTGGGGAGGACAAGGGGAGACGGGTCAGAAGTGTTGGGGAACTCCCCTCGCCGCCCCCCCCGAGCCCCAGCACTCACTGCTCCCGTCCTCCTTCACAAGGGACACTTCGAAGCTGTTCCTGCGCGGCTGCCGGGGGTTGATCTCCACGGGGAGGTGGGACATGGCCCCTCGCAGGGCCTCACTCACCGCCGCCGCGTTCCGCCCGAACACCCGTCAGCTCTTGCTGCGGGGACACAGGGGATCAGCATCTCGGGGAGTGTCCCGAGGGCCCCCCCGTCCTTTGGCACCCAGCCCGGCTCACCAGTGCTCGATGACGATGCGGGGCCCGGTGCCCCCCGGGCTGCCCTCGCCCTGGGTGCGCGCCCGCTTCCTTGGGCCACCCGCCTGCTCCAGTGCCTCGGCCGCCGCCGGCTGCTGGGCCCCGCGCTTCCTCCGGCGAGGAGCCATCCGGGGCGGTGGGGCCGGAGAACGGCGCGGGGGCAGCCCGGGGTCGCGCTGCACGGAGGGGCAAGAAGGGGTGCAGGGGTCCCGCTACGGGGGTCGGTGAAAGACGCGTCCCCAAGGAGCCACCACGGGGGGAGGGGGGGGAGGGGGGGGCGGGAAGGGGGGAGGCCAGGGGGACTGAATGGCGCCCCGAGGCCGGCGAGGTACCAACCCCCCACCCCCCGCCTCTTGCCGCCGCGGGACGCCCGCCCCGGCTACCGGAGCCGGGAGGCCGGTACCAACCCTCCCCCCCTCCGCTGGCTCAGTGGTTCCGCCCGCCGCGGCCCCGCCCCCCGCCGCAGCCCCGCCCCCCCGCGCCGTTGGCCCCGCCCCCAGGCACAGTCACGGTCACGGTCCGTTTATTGTCACCGAGGCGCAGGAGCGTTCAGCGGGGCGGGGGCTGCGCTACGGCCCTGTCTGCACCGCGGCCTCACGGAGCGAGGCCGAGGGCTCCCGGCTGGCCTGGGGCCTTCCTCCGCCGAGAGTGGGCCCCACGCAGGCCCGCAGGGCCAGGGCCACCAGCACGGGGGTGACGCAGTGGCGAGCGACAGCACAGGACAGATGCTACTTGTCCTTCTTGGTCTCCCCGCCAGGGTGTCCAGTGGCCATCTGTGCTCCGAGGGCCTCCTCGGGACCCTCCTCCCGCGGCTTGGACTGCTTCTTGGCCTTCTGATAGAGCTCGTTGAGGTTGAACTCCCGGATCACGTTCTCCTGGGGCCAAGAAGCGTGCATCAGCACCTCAGGGTCTCCTGCGCCACACCCCACCCAGGCTGATCACTAAGCCTCAGCCTGCCCCAGGAGGCTGGGATGTCCCACCCACCTCAGAGAAGGTCCAGGAAACAGCCCGGCCCTTCTTGTCGATCTGTGGCCGGCGCATGGTCTCCATCCCGCCCTGGAAGAGGATGAGGGTGGGCAGCTGTTTGGTGAGGGGCGAGGTGCTGACCTTGTACCTGTGGCAGGGGGGGAGAGGTTGACGGTGACCCTTAAGCAGCAGGAGTGGAGCCGGGAGATCCCCAGGGAGGCCACACTGCCCAGGCCATCTCCCCCAGACCTGGTGCTGACGTCCGTGTACCGGCCGACATCCACTTTGCCGAAATGCAGTCCTGGGCAGTTGTACCTGGGGGGGACAGGACACGGTGCTGCACGTGCTGCAGGGCGGGGCTGAGCCCCATCCCTGCTGCAGGCCCCACTGGGTGCCACTCACTTGAGAGAGAGGTCGGCAAAGATGGGGGCAAAGGACTGGCACTCGCTGGACCAGTTGGCAAAGAACTCAACAATCCAGGTCACCCGCTTGTCCCGGTCCAGTTCATCCTGTCACAGGGGCGGAAGGTCAGCAGATAACAGCCAGCAGAGCCCCTGGCACCCCAGGGAAGTGATACTCACATCTATGGTCTTGTCGCTGAAATACTTGATGTATTCGGGGCCCATGTAGAGGGGGGGCTTGCAGGTCATCAGGAATACTGCAACGACAGCACCCTGAGCCCCCGCAGCCCCAGTGACAGAAGGTCCAGGATGGGTTTAGGACAAGGCTTCCCCAGAGCCACACAGGGAAACAAGGCAGAGCAAGCCCTGGAGCAGGCAGGCTCCCCATCGAGGTGCTTCCTGAGCCCCTCCTCATCCACTGCTGCCCCCAAGCCCACAGAGACTCCTCACCCTGCGGCCTCCTCCAGCAATGGAGGCCTTAGGTCAGCCTTGCAGCAAGAGGGAGCTCTGGCCCTCCCAGCCGGTGGCAGGAGGACAGGCAGGGACAGCGGGTGCCAAGGGCAGGCTGAGCCACAATGAGGGGGCACTGCTGCTGCCCCAGGGGTGAGGGGCTCCCCCAGCAGCTCTCACCTATGCAGAGTGTGAGGTAGAGTAGGCCCATGCGGATGTCGAGGCGGAAGAAGAGGATGGCATTTGCCACCTTGCTGAACATGAAGATGTTCCCGATGTGCTGCTCCACAGTGACTGGGCAAAGGAGAGAGGGATAGGAGATGGGGCCAGGAGGGTTACTGAGGGGAGACCAGATCTGGTCCTCCACATCCCAACCCAGCCAGCACCTTGGAAGAGGCGCCCACATGCAGCCTCCCAGCCTCCCAAACCTACCCCACAGCCCAGCCCCAACTCACTGGAGCGTCGGTTCTTCATCATCACAATGGCGCTGAGGAACATGAGGATTTCCACCTCCCGCTGGGACAAAAGAGACAGCATGAGCAGAAAGCATCTGTAGGACCCCGCAGCCACCCAGTGCTGCTGGGCTGTAGAGCTGGGAGAGCTGCAGCTGAAATACCCTCCCGCAGTTATGCTGCTCCTGGCCCAGCCTGGCACCAGGACAAGTGGCCGTGCCAGGCTCTGCTGGCCCCAGGTCTGTGCCAATTCCCCACCTCCGCCTGGAGCCCCTTTCCCTCTCAAATGCTGAGGGGGGAACAGCAAGGAAGGGGGCTACCCGTGCAGTGACGGACACAGCCTCCCCTCCTCGCCACTGCCTGGGTGGCTCCGCAGCAGTCGGATGGCACCAGCAGAACAATACCAGCGTGTACTGGAATTTCGCCCTTCATTTGGCCTAGGGGCGTGAGCCCAGAGGAGTGCCCATCGCGGGGCAGACCCAGGGGTCAGGTTCGGCAGACCGGGGGAGCAATAGGGGAGCCAGGCCCGGGGGGCGCAGGCCCGAGGGAGGGCCAGGCCCGGGGAGCGCGGGCGCAGAGCGGGGCCAGGCCCGGCCGCCTCACCCAGTCGAAGTCGCAGGGGTTGCCGTCCTCCCGCTGGGAGGGCAGACCCTGACAGAGCGGCGGGACCTTGCGAACGAGCAGGAAGGCGGTGGCGAGCAGGGCGGACAGCGGGTAGTAGGGCCGCGCCAGCCAACGGCACAGCCCCGGCACCGAGTACAGCAGCGCTAGCACCGGCGCCACCACCGCCATCTTCGCTTCTGCCGTGCGGCCGCCCCGCCCCGCCCCGCCCCGCCCCTATTGGGCTGTCCGTCTGCGGGAGGCGGGACTCCTTACCCGCTGCCCAATAGTGAGCCGCGCTGTCACGTACGCCCCATAAGCCAGCGGACCAATGACAGAGGAAGAGAGAAGCGACCAATCAGAAAGCTGGGACCCAGTCTCCCGGAGCAACGGGGCCGCAGGCGGGGCCTGGGCAGCGCTCGGCCAATCGCGGCCGGCCGGCCGCGCGCGGGGCACGCCGGGAAGATGGAGAACTTCTCGGCGCTGTTCGGCGGGGCCGAGCCGCCGCCTGTCGCCGCCGCTGCCGCCCTGGGCTTCGGGCCCGCCAAAGCGCCTGGCGCGGGGGCAGCGCCGCCTCCCAGTGCTGCCGTGCCGCCACCGGGCGAGGACGCGGCTCGCAAAGCCGCCGGCGGCCCCTTCTACCTGCTGCGGGAGCTGCCAGGTGCGGGGCGGGGCCGCGTCGCGGGGAGGGGGCGCAGCGCTTGGCCAATCGGCGAGGCGGAGCGGGGGCGCGGCGGTAACTGGCGGCACGACGGACCAATGAGGGGAGGGGGTGGTCGGCGAGGAAGCGCCAACTGACGGTGCGGCAGGCCAATGGGCGTGCAGGGGGCGAGGCCGAGCAGCTCGTTGTCGACGGGGAAATGGGGCCTTCGGGAGTGGCGGGGCCGGGGAACGGGGGCCGGGGGTTCCTGGGCCGGGGATGGGGCTCGGGACTGGGGCTCGCCGAGGGAGGAGTGTGGCAGGGGGGGTGGAGGTGCCCCAGGGGCAAGGGGATCGGGGCCCGGGGCCCCGCGGCACCGCCCCATCCCCTCCCTGTGGCGGTGGCTGCGCAGGCACCACGGAGCTGACGGGCAGCACCAACCTGATCACGCATTACAACCTGGAGCACGCCTACAACAAGTTCTGCGGCAAAAAGGTGAAGGAGAAGCTCAGCAACTTCCTCCCCGACCTGCCTGGCATGATCGACTTGCCTGGCTCCCACGACAACAGCAGCCTGCGCTCCCTCATCGAGAAGCCCCCCATCTGTGGCAGCTCCTTCACCCCCCTCACCGGCACCATGCTGACTGGCTTTCGCCTCCATGCCGGCCCGGTGAGCCCAGGGCTGAGGGCTGCAGGGCAGCCGCTCAGGCTGGATGTGCCTGCCGCAGCCTGACCAGCCCTGTGTCCTCTCCCCAGCTGCCAGAGCAGTGCCGGCTGATGCACATCCAGCCACCCAAGAAGAAGAATAAGCACAAGCACAAGCAGAGCCGCACCCAGGATCCTGTCCCCCCAGGTAAGAGGCTGTGCTGCTGCAGCCATCCCTTCCACCATCCGGCCCTAAGGGGTGCCCAGCTTACCCAGTGCTCTTGTTCTGCCAGAAACCCCCTCGGACTCCGACCACAAGAAGAAAAAGAAGAAAAAAGAGGAGGATCCAGAACGGAAGAGGAAGAAGAAAGAAAAGAAGAAAAAGAAGGTGGGCGGGGAGAGCAGGGGTCTGATTCCCAGCCCGTGCTCACCCTGGGGGCTGCCTGGCAGTGGGCTCAGCCCAGGCAGCAGCAGGGCCTGGAGCCACCGAGGAGCTGTTAGCCAGGAGTCTCACAGGATACATCTCTGTCCTTCCTCTGCAGAACCGGCACAGCCCGGAGCACCCGGGGGTGGGCAGCTCCCAGGCCAGCAGCAGCAGCAGCTTGCGGTGAGGCCACGCCAGCGCCGCCCCAGGGGTCCCCCAGCCGACAGGAAGGGCCCTGGCTGACCTGGGAGGGACTCGCCCCTCCTGCAGCGCTCGGCAGTGTGGCTCGCACTGGCCTGTCCCCCCCCCCCCACTACCCCGACAGAGAGGACTCCCCCCACAGCCCCCCGCTTGCATCATGCTGCCAGCCGGGACCAGGGGACACAGCTTTTGCTGGCACTGGGGCTGCAGCTGTGGCCTTTTTTAACAACCCAACCCAGTACATCGTGGGGGGCTTCTCTTTTTTACTCACCTTTTAATTAAAAAGTCTCTGCTCTAATGAGGGGCTGGGGGCAGTGCCTGCCACAACCCACAGCTGTCATGGCAAGTGAGGAGAGACTGGGGGGAGGCCGTGGGGTGTGCAGGATCAGCGTGGCCTGGGAGTGGTGGCTGAGCTGCCACCTCAGCTCTCAGCCCCTCTCCTGCCTGCACAGGGGTGAGGGGGGCTCTGGCTGGAGGGCTGTCACCTCCAAGCCTGGCAAGGATGGCAGCAATCTTGGAGTGTCACCACAGCTCTGTGCAGAGGCAGCAGCTGCAGCAAGATCCTCTGGCCCCAGCATCCTGCTCAGGATCCTGAGCGTCACCAGCCCTTGCAGTACCTTCCCCAGACCCACTTTCCTCACACCCTGAAAAACCCTCACCTTCTCTGGGAGCAGAGATTGCCCCAGCCCCCCTGAGGAGGCACCTCCCTGGAACAGGGCCAGGCTTGGCTTCTTCGCACCCCTTTTTGCCTCCCCCTCAAGAGGAGGGCGGGAAGCCGGAGACCCTTCAGGGCCTTCTCCATCCCTGGATGCTAAACAAAGCACACAGATGCCTGCCAGGGTGGCTCATTAAATATCCTTTTTATTCCTCATTTTTAAAATGGCTAATAATAAAAAAAACAATGGTGTGGCCGTGCAGAGGCCACGGGAGAGATATTGCCGAAGAGAAAGAGTCAAGTAGTGCCTGAAGTTCTGCGGCCCCGCGGGGGGTGGTTCGCCTCAGTGGAGGGGGTGATGGGGAGCTCTGGGCTCCTTGGCTGATTTTTTTTTTTTTGGCATGTGATGAAAAAATATTGCTTTCAGGGGCTGCGTGCCACTGGCCTGCCTCTTCCCCGAGCGGAAATAAAAACAACCACCTGACAGTGAGAAAACCCCATCTGTCCCCTAAAACAAACAAACAAAACCCCAAAAAACCCAACTAAAAAAAAAAAAAAACCAAAACAAAAACAAAAACAACCCCCTGACCAACACAAACCCTTAGGAAACAGAAAAAAACGAGCAAAAATCAGTGGTGGGAAAGGCTGGAGCCTGTGAGCATCTCTGTGCCAGCTGCACCCAGCAGCGCCAGCTCGTCCCACAGCAGCAGCCCTGGGATGAGGGGCTGAGGGCAGGAGGTGCAGAACCTGGGGCAGGGAGTGTCCTGGCTGAACTCCTCAGCCTTCAGTGGGGCTGGGCAGGGCACTCAGCAGGGCACCCACCAGCCCCATCTCAGGGGGGAGAGCAGTGCTGGGCACCTGCCCTGGCTCCTTCCATCATCTTGAGGTGTCCCCAGCCCTGCACCCCTCCTCTGGGGCCAGGCCCTGGGCAGGGAACGGGCAGTTTCTTCCTCTCTCTGGGTAAGATATATAATTTCTGCTTTCTTTTTTTTTAATATTTATATTTATATATAGATATTTATATATACACACACCTGGTAACTCGGAAAGAGAAAAAAAAATAGAATCCGTAACAATAATAATAAAAAAAAGTATTCTGGTTTAAAAACAATCCGTTCCTACCACGCCAGGCGAGCGGTTGATTGCACAAGGCCCACGAGTGGCTGACCCAGCCGGGAGGGCACCGGGACCCCCGAGCCCCCTGCGCTGCTGCAGCGGCTCCTCGGCAGTCCTGGGCCGGCACGGGGGGAGGAGCGGCCCCTCAGTTGTGTGTTGGTCCCCCAGGCCCCAGGGGGTGGCGAAGGGGAGCAGCAGCAGGGGCCGCCGGCCCGTGCTCCCCAAGTCCAGCTCTTCCTGGAGTCTGCAGAGAACGTCCCTCGGGGGTGGCAGGGGCTGGCTGGGGGGAGCAAGGGGGGAGCAGCTCTGCTCCTCATACCGAGATCTCGTAAGTGGTGCCCCCCACGCCAGAGACTTTCTTGACTCCTCCACGGGTGGGGCTGCTGAGGGGCACCTGTCCCGGGCCCGGAGGGGCTGCACCCAAGCTCTTGGGCTGCCCGTTGGACTTGCTGTAGGCTGTTCTCATCTGCACCTCGTCCCTGGGGAGGGAAGGACGGATGGACACAGCATGAGGAGCGGGAGCTCCATGGGGAGGGCTCGGGGCAGGGGGGAGGACAGGGACCCTCCCCAGGAGGGGCCCTCAGCACAGCCACAGCCCTGCCCTGCCCGCCCCGGGGACCCCAGCACCCACACACCAACCCAGCTTCCCAAGGGGCCCCGAAGCATGTTGGGGAAGGGGGGGGGGGGCAGGGGCGACACCAGCTCTGTTCTGGGAGGAGGGAGAAGGATTCCCCTCTCCTCCAGGCTGAGCGGCATCGCAGCCCAGCGTGGGCTGTTCCACCGCCCCTGGGACGTGCTGGGCAGGGAGGAGGCGTGCAAGGGGCAGCTCACTCCCTCCAGGGAGAGGACCCCCCACCTTGGTACTCACTTTGGTGCCAGTAAGGGCTGCAAGGCCACCTCTTCAGCCTCGGGGCCGCTAGCCTGAGACGCTGTTTTTTGGCTGCTGTAAGACACAGATTTTCCCAGGTGGGGGGCGGTGGGTGGGTCGGGGGAGCCCAGGGAGCGCACCCGGGGGGGCTCGGGCTTGCCAAAGCGGGGAGGGGCCGGGCGGGTGAGCGGGTTCTTGCCCAGGGGCGAGCGCTTCGAATCGTCCGAGGAAGAGCTGGTGCGGGGGGCGTTGCTGGAGCCCGGCGTTGACTGGATGCCCGAGTCTGCCAGCCCCGCGTCCTCCTCCCGGCCCGGTGCCTGCTGCAGCAGCTTCTCCCGCTCCTGGATGGAGGCCACGATGTGGCGGGAGAGATTGTCATAGCGCACGGGCGAGGGCTCGCGGGGCGGCGCGTGCTTGGGGGAGGCGGCGGCGCTGGCGAAGCGGCCGTGCAGGTCGGTCTCTCGCTGCTGGGCGATGCGGGCCGAGAGGAAAGGCGAGGTGTAGCCCACTGGTGGGTCAGGCTCCGGGCCTGCCTGCACCGACTCGAAGTCGGGGCTGTCGGAGGGTGTCAGCAGGCTGTCGTACGACAGGCTGCCGTTGCGCGTCTGGTTCACCAGGCTCTTGTAAGAGGTGGAGGTGGTGCCCTCCGAGCGGATGGACTGCAGGTGGCCCATCTCAAAGCCCGTGCCCTGGGCCGACTTGAGGCTGGAAGAGCGGGAGCCGCTGGAGAGAGGGTCAAAGTGAAAGCTCTTGCCAAACGTGGGTGAGCGGAAGCTTTCAGGCTCCAGGCTTGGCTCCGAGCGGTAGCTTGGCTTGTGGCCGCTCTCACAGATGGAGTTGGGCTCCTTCAGGCTGTTCACACGGCTCAGCTGAGGGGCAGAGACATGGCCGTCACCCATGGAACGACAGGGCCCTGGCACCACTCCCAGTGCCCACCCCAAGCTCTCCCCAGACCTGGACCGTGGCAGCTCCCCTCTCTAGCAGCAGGCACAGCCTTACCTTGGCGCTGGTGGAGTGGGGCAAGGCTGCTGAGCTGCTGCTGCTGCTGTAGCCGGGCCGGTACTTGTACATGGTGGGAGTCGGAGGGCTGTCCTTGCCTAGCAAGCCGCTGTCTGCCGGTGGGGAAGAGAGAAGGACGCTTGGACATGGCAGCTCTCGGGGCTGCGCAGGGACAGCGAACGCCGTGTGGAGCCCTGCCCAACCCCCCCCAAGAACCAAGGCTGAGCCTGGGGCAGACAGACCAGGGGACAGAGGTGGAAAGAGGAACGGGCTTGAGGAGAGGTGCACCAGTGGCAGATGAGACGGAGGACAAAACGTGTCCTCACCGCAATGTGCGGAGCTAGTACTTCCTGCCGCAGCCCTGTCATGGTGTCGGTGGGAGCCTGGGCGCTGCAGGGACCTGCTGCCTGTCAACCCGCTGACACACATGCCACAGCCCCTCTCCAGGCAGCAAAGCCAGGGAGAGCTGTGGGAAGCGGCCACTTCCCAGCTCTGCCCTTCACATCCCACCTCTCTGGCCAAGCGAGGCGGGCAGCTCTGGGTGCTGCTTCACCGGTGCTTGGGGAAGCACACTGCGCAGGTGCCACGCGTGCTCTCTGCTGCCGAGCCAGGCCTGCCGCTCCTGCGCTGCCTTCATCCCGGCGATGCTCCGGTGCCTGCCCACAGCACGGCAGCCTGCCCACGAGGCCACCTGGCTCCACACAAGCACCGCGCTGCCACGGCTTGGCCTCTTGCTGCTCTCCAGTGGAGCGGCGCTGGCTGGAAGCATCCCGCAGGCTCCTCCGAGTGCGAGGCGCCACACGCACCAGCCCGGGACTGTGGCCTCATGACGCGGCAGTACCGACGAGCTTCGAGCCTGCCCTGCAGCCTGTTCCACCTATGGCCCTGGCTCCTGCTCTGGCTGGTGCAGCCCTGGGCTTCCCTCCCAGAGGCTGCTGGGACCCTGAGTGCCCTCCTTACCCTCAGTGGTGGCCAGGGTTAAGTGTGTCCTCAGGCCCGTGTAGCGGCTGAGGTCTGGCTTAGGTGGGGGTGGCGGCTCGGCGTCCGCAGACTGGCTCTCCGTCACCTCCAGGCTTCCTTTGGACTGCAGAGACAAAGCGCAGAGGGGGCATCAGGGGGTGTCAGAGCCTCAGCCCTCACCTCGACAGGCAGGGAGTGGGCAGCGGCATTTGGGGGGCTCTCCTGGGCCATCTGACATCTGAGTGCTCGAGGGCGGCTTGTGCCATAGGCGCTGGGACGTGCTATGGAGCAGGCACCTCCGGGGGATGCTGCAAGGGGAAGGACAGGATGGGGAAGGGCAATGGAGGGTGCAAAGCCTCATGTGGTCACTGCCACATGGAGGGAGATGGTTTCTGTCCCGTGGGCACACAGAACAGGATGACACGGAGGGGGATGTGGGACGTGACAAGGCTCACTCGGTTCTTTACTCACGAATGCAGGCTTGCACCTCTGGGGTCCATGGAGGGCCCCAGTGCAGGAAGCACTAATCCCCACCTTCCTCACCTTCGTCCTCTTCAGCTCTGTCTGGATACCATTGTCCATGATCTTGACAGTGATCTGACCGTCTGAAACTTCAGGCCGCAAGAAGGGGGGTCTCACCAGCACCGTCTGCTCAGCCCTTGGACGTCCAAGGTACCTGGGGCAGGGGTGGGAGGAAGGTCAGGATCTGGAGCTCAGCTGCAGTTTGCCCAGGTGCTGCAGGACCTGGGGGCATGGCCGGGCTGTGCCAGGCTCACCTCGGGGCTGGGGAGCTGCAGAGAACCCGGCTGACATTCTTACAGCAACCGTTGGTGAAGGGGTTAACACCTCCACGGAACTTGCCCGTCACCTGTGGATAAGGAGCAGGTGATAAGGAGGTCACAGCAAGCTGTGGAGGTCAGGGACCTGGGGGGCCTTCAGGCCAGTCACCAGGTCGAGATGCTCAGGGTTTGTCCAGCTCCCTCAGGACAATCTCCAAGGCCAGAGAGACCTGGAGACTATTCCCCCTTTTTCCCATGAGGTACAGGAAGTCTGTCCCCAATGCCTAACAGGAAGGCGCCTTGTTCGAAGTTACGCTGGCCACCTCCTGCCCTCCTGAGGAGCCTGCCCAGCTCCACCCTCCTGCACATTCCCCAGCAGCAGCAGGGAAGACCCCCAGTCCGTGCAGACGAGGTGCTCTCAGCCTCCCCTCACCCACACCTCATGCTCTACCCCCCAACCAGCTCAGGGGCCATCCCTCGCCTCAACCCAGCCCATCCACGTAAGTCTTCTCCTGAGGAGCCCCAAAATGTGCCCAGGCAGGGCCAGCAGCCCCACGTCACCCCACAGTCCTACCTGTTCATTGGTAGTGCGGCCCCTGGCCACAAGCACCACGTGAAATCCCGTAAGGCCAGCGACGGGAATGAAGAACAAGCCGGCCACGCACATCACCACCATGCTGTCAGCAGCCAGCTAAGGAAGAGCTGCAGCCCAGCCCTGCCACACGCCGCCCCAGCCCTGCCACACGCCCACCCCGGCCCCGCTCCTGCAGCCTGGCAGAGGATACGTGACGGCCATGCGGACGCCAGAGAGCTCCTCCACCTGGTAGAGGACGTAGAGCAGGCCGAAGCCAAACACGCCCATGATGTGCGTGGTGAGCGACAGCAGGAAGAGGAAGAAGTAGCGGTAATTGCGACGTCCGATGCAGTTGTTGACCCAGGGGCAGTGATGGTCAAATTCCTGTTCGTGGGGAGAAGACACGGTGAGGGTCTCGGGTGCCGGGGCTTCCGCCAGCACCACGTGCGGGACTCTGGGTGGAAACAGCGCGCCAGCAGCTCCTCACCTCCACGCAGTTGTCGCAGACGCTGCAGTGGGAGCAGCGCGGTGGCCGGTAGAAGCGGCAGGTCGCGCACCATTTCATGCGCACCTGGATACCCTTGATCTCCACCGTCTTGTAGAGTGGAGCTCGGAAGTCGTCCTCCTTGTCCTCATCCTCCTCAGCTGATGGGGAAACCCCAGCAGAGTCATGCATCAGGGCCCAGCAGCCACCTGCCCTCCCAAGCTGGAGAAGCCCAGCACTGATGTCCTCTGTCACCAAGCCTGTCTCACCTGGCACAGGGACCCCCGAATGCAGGGAGGGGAGGTATCTCCCCCAGGCTGGGCCGCGACTCACGCCTGTGCCCCAGGTACCTGACAGAGGGTGCCAGGATTTATGCTGCTTCCTCCACCCAGTCCCACAGGCTGGGTGTTGAACCCAGAGCTCCTGTCCCTGCCGCAGGTGTCACCATCTGATCCCGCTTGGGCAGGACCAGCAGAGCCTTCCTCCAGCCCTCTGGGATTGGGTTATCCCCTCCACCTCAGAGGAAAAGTGGCAGCTCTGTCCGAGCTGCTTCCCAGGCAGAGCCTGACTCACCTCGCGGGAAGATGCCGGGGTCCATGAAGGTGGCCATGCTGAAGTTGGCCAGCACGAAGAGGAAGACGACAGCATTGTAGGCAGGAATGACGGGGGAGACGTAGAGACTGAGCCCCGGGCACCTGCAGGCACAAGGGCCATGAGACCCACGGGCACTGCCCCTTGCACCCCTCCCCAGCAGCCTCACAGCCCCAGCTGGTGCTCCCACACTTGGGTGCTCCCTGACAGCTGTGCTGGGGGGTGGCCTGCCCAGGACACCCACAGGCCCCACTCACAGGCCGTGTTTCCAGGCTCCTGCCCAGGCTGGCAGCTGTGCAGGTTCCCCGACATCAACTCCACCCTCACCTACTGCCCTCCGAGAATAGGGGGAGCTGGTCCACGGGCACGAAGGGCACCCGAGAGGGGTCCGGACATGAGGCACCCAAGTGTCACCCTCCACGTCACACCAGAGGGCACAGGAAACGGAGGGGACCCCGCACAGGGATGCAAAGCCAGCAGCAGCTCCAGCACCACTCCCACTCCTCACAGCCCAGAGCTGCAGCCCAGCCTGGAACCCTGTCACTGGGGCAGCCGGCCCCGCCAGCACCCAGCTCCTGCACAGGCCTGGCCGAGAGGCCCCGCAGGAGCGGGGTGAGGGAATCTCCAGCGTCCCCCTGCCTGGCAGGTGGGCTCGGGACAGTGGGCTTCCCCTCAGCAGCGCCAGCGTAATTCCCTAATCTGCTTTACTGCTGGGAGTTTAATCCCACAGATCTAGGGCAGCATCTGTCCCTGTCTTCCCCCCCACAGCGATAAGTGCAGATGGATTTAGGCAGCGAGAGCAGAAAGGGGCAGGACACAGGGCTCGGTGGGCAGGGTGACATATGGTGCCTGCACTGTAATCCCCTGCAGCCCCCAAGCAGGTAGAGGTGAAGGGCCAGGAGCTGGTCCCATCCTCTCCTCCACCACCCCCCGCCGTGATGGCACCCATCACCATGAGGCAAACCCTGTCCTTGGCACGGCAGCCCCAGCAAGGCTCCAGCCAGGAACGTATACTTGACGCAGGGCTCTGTCCCCAGTTCAGCCCAGTCCAGAGCTGGCAGGCCCTTGAGTGGGGGCAGAGGGGGACCCTCCCGTGTGTGGGGACAGGGGAGGGTGCCAGGTGGAGGATGTGGCAGCAGGAGACAAGACTGGTCGAGCTAGAGGAGCAAGCACACCTGCCTTGGCACCCACCTGTCAGCAGAGGAGAGAGGGGTGGGCAGGGTGCACTAAGGCACAGGCACGACTCCATGCCCAGCCCTGCCTGGCTCCCGGAGAGGGTGGGGAGCAGCAGTGGGACCTGCCTCCACCAGCTGAGGACAAGGCAGTGCCCGTTGGGCGCAGCAGCGAGGGCAGGAGAGTGGGGACAAACCCTCGCCACTCGACCGGACACTTGGCTGGCAGGAGCACGCCAGTGGCGAAGCCCCGCTCTGCCGCCCAGCTCACTCCTCACCCAGTGCCTCCACCCTCAGCAGCCCCCTTGAGCCCAGGCCCCACACAGCAGACCAGGCTGCATCTGCAGACTCCTCTCCAAAGCCTCTTCCACACGCTCCTGTTGCTGTGGAGCCCCGAGCGCCTCACCGGGGCAGGAGCCTCGCCCTCCTGGCACCCTGGGCGATGCGTCCCCACCTCCCCTGTTCTGGGACGGCATCTCTCGGCTGTGTCACTCGGCACTCTGCTCCGGGGCCAGGAGCGGCTCCTTCCCAACCCGCTCCTCGGCACCAGCTGTGCCGGCTCTGCCACACCAGACACGGGATTATCCCAGGGCGGGTGGTGCCAGCACTGCAGGGATGGGCTGGTGAGGAGTCCTCTCCATTCTGTGCCTGAAACCCCCCCCCAAGAGCAGATCCAGAGAGGCACAGGATGCATGCCACACCGCAAAGCCAAGATCTGGTCTACCAGTATGACCAGCACTGCTGGGAGCTGCTGCAGGACTAGCAGACATGCTGGGAGCAGGGAGCTCATACTTTACCCAGCCTCCCCTTCCCCTCCGACAGGCTGTGCCCAGGGACAGGGCTTGTCCCCTCCTCCCCTGTCCCCAGCCACTGCCAGAACAGCACCGGCAAGAAACATTCCAGCGGTTTAAGTGGTTTGCCAAGAAAATGAAGGTGAGAAAGTCTCCCAGAGGGAAAACCGGCGTTTTCAGCATGGCAGGCCAGCAAGACAGGGAACCTGTGCCAGCAGCCGAGGGAAAGCTGGGCGATGGGCAAACCACCTCTTCCCCACAGGTCCCAGAGCCAGGGTCTTTCAAACGGTGTGGGAGCCGAATCCTTCATTGGCCCTGTCTCTCCACTGCCACTGCTGTCCTGCCTGCCCTCGCGGCACAGCAGTCCCTTTGAAGGGGTTTCCTCTCTGCTCCTGCCCTGGGCACTGTAGATGGACAGCACCAAGAGGCAGGTGGCTGCTCCTAACGTCACTTTGTCCCACGGAAGGACAGAGCCAAGCACCCTCGGTCACTGAACCCACACCCCAGCTCCAGAGGAGACGCCTGGGCCCAGCTCTCTGCCGAGCAGCAGCGGAGAGAGGCCAGAGGAAGAGGGATGTGTGAGGGTCTCCAACAAGCCTGAAAGGGAGGAAACGTCCTCCTAGAAACCCCAAGCAAGGAGCTCCTCTTTCCAGGAAGGGAAACTCCCAGCCCAAATCTTTGCTTCAATGGTCTGGAGGGGAGCCAGGGAGAGCCGCCGCACACCAGCATCCCTGCGCTGGGCCAGGCCAGAGACACAGCCCGGGTGCTCGGGAGACAGAACCTGGCACAGCTAGGAAAAATGGAGCTGCCTTGGTGAGGGCTGGCACGGAGCCCACTGCCACCGCCCTCTCAGCTCTCCCTGTCCTCAGGAACCCCACCACACCACGGAAGGGGGAATCCTCACAATGCACAGAACATCCTGCCTGCTGGCACCGGTGCCCTGTCCCCCGGCACCGGGGAGCTGCCTCCCTGAGATAAGCCACACCCCACGGGTCCTCCGCAGCACAGTGAGCAAAGGTGGCTGCTGAGCCCCACAGGAACCTCTTTATCAGACACAGCGACGTGTTCCTGCCTTTTGCCCTCCCCAGTGGAGAGCCCGGGGCTGCAGACCCTGCCCTGGTGCTAGGAGCAGCTGGGCGTGCGGGCTCTGGCTCTGCAAGGGGAAGGAGGAGGAGGAAGCTGCTGCTTGCCATGGTGGCCACGCAGGTCCCAGAGGACTCCCCACGTTCCCTCTCCAGATCGGTTTCTGAACACGCCCTTCACAGAACGTTAGGGGTTGGAAGGGACCTCGAAAGATCATCTAGTCCAACCCCCTGCCAGAGCAGGTCACACAGGAACGCATCCAGGCGGGTTCCGAGTGCCTCCCATCGTTAGCAGAGCTGCCGAGACTTGTCCCTGGCAGCACATGAGAGAAACTGGGGAACCTGGGGCAAACTGAGTCACTTCTGGATCAGAGACAGGCCTTTTGCCAGTCACACCAGGGATGCCCGACACTGCCCAGCCTGGCTACTCCCTGCCGCAGGCTCAGGGCCATGGTGCAGCCCCCTGGTCCCTGGCCTGTCCCTGAAGCCATCCCAAGGATGCTGTCCACACCCTGCCTGTGCCCCTGGACTCCGACCAGTGCTGGGCTCTCCCCAGTCTGGACTCGTGGCCTCCCCGGCTTGTGTGTGCCACAAACACAACCCCTGCTCACCACCACTGTGACACAGGCTTGGCTCCAAACAGCAGCATCTGCTGCCGGGTACTGGAGCTCCGCCAGCTCCAGGGGCTGCCACATCCTATCTGGTGTCCCCATCCCTCTCCTTCCCTGCTCCTCCAGCAACACTGGGAGAGGCAAGAGCTCCTTTTGCCAAGGGGTGCAGCATGCAAGGTGGAGGTTGGAGGTGTTACAGACAGATTCACCTAATTGCAAGGAACACTTTACACTTCTCAGGCTTTTATAGAACCCAAAAATCCACACTGACCTATGGCCACAAGCAAGAGTTGAGGCGAGGAAGAGGAGGCCAGCTGATGGCACCCAATCCCCAAAAGCCTGCCCAGTGTAGCTCAGGTGCTGCTGGCATCCCGAGGGAAGGAGAGGCCGAGCGTGAGGAGCAGGGACCAGAACGGGCCAGGGGGAGATGGAGGAACAGACAAACCAGCCCCAGGAAGGAAGTTTGGTCCTAGAGCGGCAGCTGTTTGAGACCCCAGCACGTCAGAGACTCCACCTCCTTCCAGAGGGAGAATGGGAACACCCCCCCTCCCCACCAGCCTCCGCTCATTCCAACTGCCCCGCTCTCTGCAGCATCTCTAATGCATCAATGACATGGAGTTCTCAGCCCCGAGCTGCAGTCCTGGGCCAGTGGGGATGGCACCCAGCAGTTTTGCTATAAATAACACAGCTGTCCGCTTGCCCGCTCCGGCATCGGGCAGGAGCTGCCCCAAGAGGACGGCAGCGCCAGGGAGTGACACAATTAATTCCCTCCCTGCCGCACAGCTTGTGTGAAAGTGCACTGTGCTCTGCCCGAGGTTTAATTTGATGCTTTAAAGTAGGTTAAATAACACCCACTGACCTACAATTAAAGCGACCCTGCCCGGGTGCTCCTGCTCTGAACAAACCTGCTCGGCAGCACCATGCCGGCTCCTGGTGATGCCTCGCGCCACGCTGATAAGACTGCTTCCAGCCTCTGCCACGGCCTCCGCCGGGCACCGCGGGCTGGGCTGTGGCAGCAGCGACCGCGGCTGGGGGCAGGGCTGCCCTGCTGTTCCCCAAAGCAGTGTGACACAGCAGGGGCACAGCTGTCCCCCGACTCACGGTGTGTCGCACACAGCTGCTCAGAGGACACTGCCGGCTCCCTCCTCATCCCACTCATCCCCCGAAGCGACAGCACAGGTCAGTGACCTCCTGTGAGCGTCTAACGCCCAGAGCAGCAGAACCTCCAGCAAGGGCTGCGTGTGCTAGCGAGGGACCATCACGCGCTGCCCAGGGACGGCTGCTGGCGAGCGACGGCTGCGTGCTGCCGAGCAACACCGCCAACTGCTCCAGCCCGGGAAGGAGTCAATCAAACCGCTCTGCCCTTTGGTCCTCGGATTACTCCTTTATTGCCTGGCTGTTGCCAGGCGCTGCAGCCACCGTGACCTTCCAGTCCCCAAGAGCTCCATCCGGCAGCCACCGCGTCTGGCCCCTCTGCCTCCTGGCTCCGCCAGCAGCAGAACCCCCCGCGGGACAGCTCTTGGTGGGGGGTGGTGAAAGGTGCCCCTCGAGAGCAAACCGCACCCAGGAGCAGGACTGCACCTCCTCCCTGCCCAGCCAGCATGGGCAGCTGACAGCAGAAACACTTGGTTAAACAGGGGGAAAAAAGAGAGAAGGACCAATTCCTGCTTCCTTGGAGGGGTCTGGAATGACCTGCCGAGGTCATGGGTCACCCATCTGCAGAGCTCTGTGTGCTCTGCCTGGCTGCAGAGCTGGGGCAGAAGGAGAAGGAAAAAAGGAGGGAGGCTCAGGTGGCAAAGCAGAGCAGCGGGTAGGTGGCTGGCTGAAGGGAGCTGCTCACAGGCACGCTGGGTGAGAGAATGCAGGGACATGCTGGGACAGTGGGTGCCTGCACCCCCAAACAGCCGCTGCACACCTCTGCACCACCGTAACCATCCCAAACGTGGAGCCACCATCAACCCCTCCGAGGTGTCAGCACAAAGAAACAGCTGTCTCAGCTATAGATGTCCCTGCTGCCCCCCCAGACACATCCCCTCTCAGACTCCCACCCCAGAACACGCTGCAGGATTTGGTAGCTGGTCCCAGTTGCCATGCTCTGGCACACGCGTGTCTTGGCACAGAAGCTCACAGCTTCCTCCGGCACCCCACGGCTCTGCCTCCCCACCTGCCTCGACCAGAACTGGCTCAGCCCCAGCAAGTGCTCCTCAGCTGTTGAAATGTTAATGTGAGCTGCAGCCCTACCCCTCTCCCAGGCCCAGGGCACAGCCTGGCCCTCTCCAGCAACTGGTGCCATGGTGCGCTCTGGCCCAAGGCCGAGAGGTCCCAGTGACCTGCTGGCCAGGCACCTCCCCAGGTCTTCTCCAGAGATACCAAACCCCTGGTGCCTCTGGGCAAGGCTGGCATCAAGGGCAGCAAGATCCAGGCAGGGGTCATAGAACTTCTTGAACTTTCCTGTGAGGTTTACAAATCCGTCATGAAACAATAAAACCAGCACAGCGCCTGCCCCAGCCCACCAGACCGCTCCGCTTTGCTCCGAAGGAGAAAATCATCTCTGCCCTCTTCCACCTGCAGGCCACACACCAGCTCCCACCCGACTGACTTGTGAGCTGCCAGCAAGATGAGCAAGTTGTGCAAACACGCGAGGAGAGGGGGCCCTGCCAGGACCCGCTGCTCCCGCTTCCTCCAGCTCAGCTCACGGGAAAACAGGTCAAACTGAGGCTGGACTGCTCCAGTGGACTGCAGGGCTGCTTCACCTCCATCCTCAGCACCCAGAGCACGGTGTCCCCCCTTTCCACCAGCAAGAAGACACAGCTCCTCTGCCAGACACCCCCCGTGTGGCTCTTGACTCCCCAGCCCCTGGGCACCACGAAGGCAGCAGCCGGGTCCTGGGCCTCCCCTTCCCCTCCCACTCTGGCCGAGCAGCTGGGACTCACGTGAAGGCAAAGAAGAGGGTGGTGGCTCCCACTAGGAAGATGGCAGCAGCTGAGACTGGGACGTACTTGCTGGGTTTGAACCTCTTTCCGGATGCTGCTGGCATGTTGGAGCTATGGTGGGAGGTCTGCCCTGCAGCATAGCCCAGGCCCAGCAGGGTTGGAGCAGGGTGAGAAGGGGAGGGGACAGGGATGAACCGCTACCCAGCCTCCACACCAGCTCCCGGGGCAAGCTCAGCTTTGGCTGGAGCAGACAGTCCGGAGAAGCCCACGGAGGTCTCTGGAGCAAGAGGCCCAGGAGAGACGTCCACACTACAGTCTGCCCCGCAGGTGTCTGCAGGTGCAGGGAAGGGTGCTTAAAACCATTAAAAATTCAGAAGAGAGAACCAGATGTGGGTTTAAAACAGCTGCTGGGGCAGGGATGCTGAGAGCATGTACAAGCTTCGCTCTGTCGGGCAACAGCCGACAAAGAGCCAGTCACCGCAGGGCTGACACCAGTGACCAGTCTGGAGGGGAAGGGGCCAAGTGTCTGGGCACAACCTCCCACCCAGGCAGCACCCTGCGAAAGGGGAGATATCGGTGAGCTTCTTGCAAGAAAAGGCCCCCTGGAAGTCTCGAAGAAGCCACTTCTCCTTTTTAATCTGCCCTCCGCGAGGCTGCAGCCCCCAGCAGTCACTGCAGAGGAGGACGGGGGAGTCCTGAAAGCGATCTGCCCGGCTTCCTCGCAGCCTGCTGCGCCTCCTCCCCCTCACTGGAGGGCTCGCAGGAACACTCTCCCTGATTCCACCAGGATCTGGGGCTGGCTGGCGGTGGCCGTTTAATTTTATTTATTTCTCTCTTGACTGCTAAAGCCGAGGAACAGCTGGCACAAGCTTGAGCTGTAAATCCTTTCTTTGCAAGGGGGGCAGGAGGGGAAGGTCCAGGGATTGTGCGTTTTCGTCCTCTTCCTACTCGCTCCTTTCTCCCAGCCCCCAGGCCTTTCCAGGGGCTTGGTATCCACTCTGCGTTGGGAATCGACAGGAATTTCATTAAACCATTTCCAAGTGGTGCAGGGCAGGTTAACAGAGAGATCTGGAGGGAGCTTTCAGGCGTTTACAACCCCAGAAGACAACCAGTGGTAAAACCAGTGCTGAACAGTTCTGTCTCACACATGGCCTAAACGGTGCAGTGGAATCTCTCAGTTTGTTCCAAGTTGCTTCATTTTTCCCTCCCGTTCCTTCTGCAAAATTATTCTTCATTAATCCATTTGTCTTTTAAAAAAAAAACCCTATATAAAATCATTAAAAATGGACATCTGGTACAACACACCTCACCTGGGGGGAAAAAAAAAATCAAGATGTTAACAAGGCAAGAGAAGAGACAGAGAAGAGTCACACAAAAGCACCGACTACAATAACAGCAATCTCCCCGGGACAGGGAATGGGTGTTGAGTGGAAGATGGAAAGATGCAAAAGCCCGTTGGCCAGTCCTGGCCAGCAAGGTGCCAATCCCCAGACCACCTCTGACACAGCTCCACGCGCAGCCCCAGACCCATCACCCCACCAGTGTCCCTCTCCACACCTGCAGAACTGGAGTGATGGGCCAGGGGAGCCCATCTCTGCCCTGCAGAGAACTCCAAGTCCCTGAACCCACCCGAGGCCATGCTCAGCCCCGAGTCAGGCGAGGGAACCTTCAGCTTCTCGCTCAGCACCTTTGTGCAGCTACAGCTTGAGTCCCAACGCTGCCAGCTCCCTCAAGGTGAAGGACTTAATCAGAGGTCTGTAGACTTAATGGGAGGGTGGAGACCGCAGAAGGAGGGACAGCCAGGAACCCTTGTCCCCTCCATGAAGGGCAGGGGGTAGGAGAGGCCCACAGAAAACAACGGACCCTCGACAGGAGGTGCCTGTAGCCCTGGATGAAAGAGAGCTGGGCTCTCACGAGTCACCCCAACTGTTCTGGGTGCCCCTGGGAATGTGCCACCCATGGCTCCTCAGGAGGTCACAGCAAATACAGAAAACCAGGCCTTTCTGGGAATGGAAGCGAGAGGCACCAAGGTGCCCCAAGCTCCAACCACTCCAGAGCATGTCAGAGCTCAGGCAGGAGCGGTCACCGATTCACCCGCACCAGTTGTTACCGCAGCGGCAACCACTCCTCCAGCCGTAACCCGCTCCGCTGCTGCCTGGCTTCATCGTGGGGTCCAAGTACAAAGCCCTAACAACTTGCTCGGTTTCTCTTTCATCTTTTCCTCTTCTGCCTTGCATAGTGCTTTTTCTTCAGGATGGACAGGAAAATATCTAGTGCTCACTAAACACTGGTGAAGGTCGAGAGATCAGCAGCACAATATTAAAGGCACGTTTAACAACAAGAATGTGTTACAATTAAATCAGTTCAGTCACAAAACAAGGCGTCAGTCACTCTGGCTGACTAATGGCAAAGCCGCTCCCACTGCAGCGCAGCTCTGCCTTCACAGAGGCCAAGCTCAGCTTCCCAAAGCAGCTCTCTGCCATTGCGACTGCGAGGAAGCGCTGGGCTAACACTCCCGAACCATCCGGGGAAAGCTCAGAGTCCACCTGGGAGCGGCTCTCAAAGGTGATGAACTGTAACACCCGAGAATGGAGTTGTTCTCCCCTGGAAGGAGCAAAGCCCCTGGAGCAGCAGCTCCCCGGCCTCACTCTACCCTCCTGCCCCACATATCACACCGAGCTTCAGCAGGCAGCGAGCACAAGTGCAGGTTCAACACCCCGCAGACGAGCCATGCCATCGCCCAGGAGGAAAGCGCTCATGGTCCGGAGCCGACGGCCGATACGATGCTGGCGGGCGGCAGTTCTAGGGATGGGTTACTCAGAAGTTTAGAGATGACATCACATCAGTGCTAATTACTTTAGCAGAAACGATCGGTGAACACACTGCTGTGCTGTAACAGAACGCCCCAGACCTTTGAAAGGCCCCACCGTGAAAAGAAAGCCACACCTCGAACTCAGACACTGCAGAATTGGAGGGGTTATTCCTGATATTCCTCCTCCAGATCTTCGCCACCCCTTCCCTCGCACAGCGCAACCTGTGCTCCTTGACCCCAAGGATGGCCCTGAGGTGCCCCCAAGCAAGTCCCCTTGGCTCTGCCTCTGCCATCCCACCTGAAGACTGGGACAGGAAACTGGGCTCCCTGGCACATGGTGGCTCTGCCAGGCTCTGTGCGCTGCCCCGGCTCAGCACCGAGATGAGCTTCGGGCAGCACAGAAGCAAGCTCCTCATCACGTAACGAATGTATGAGTCAAGATCATTGCTCAGGGGACAGTACCTGAACAAGTGTTACATGTGGGAAGACATCCCAGGCGCTGTCACCAGCGACACCCAAGCGAGGTGCAACACAAATGTAACCCCCAGCTCCTGAATAACTCCATAACTTGCAAACCTATAGGACACGGAGCCCACGCTGCCTGTCTCCCAGAGCAGCCACACAGCTCGGAGGCCTCCTCCTTGAGCCCCACAGCCCACCATGCCCCCCCCTCCTTGAGCCCCACAGTGAGCTGCAGGGACCACCTTCCCACGATGGCCCACGCCCACAGTGGCTGCAGAGACACTGCCAACTGCCCCCAGGCTGAGGGCAGGACACCCACAGACCCTCGCCACGAGGCAGCAGGCCCTGTCTCCCACCGGGAATACCCAGGTGGCCGAAACCACGGGGGTGTGCAGCTTGCACAGTGTGCCAGGATCTCCACTCTGCAATCTTCCAGGTATCTCCTCTTCAGGCTAAAGGATGTGGCTGACCTCACCCCCGCTATCCTTGTCCTTTACCTGGTGTCCAGGAGAAACACCAGCAAAATCCGCTCTGGCTTCCCACAGATTGCACCAATTCAGGCCACGTTCACACCGTTTTCCCACAGACACATGCCTTCTTCCCCGGCCTTCCTGTTCTCCAGCCCTGCAGCCCATCCCCCCTCCAGTCTATCAGCCCCTTCTTCCTACACCCTCTGTCCCTCCTGTCCCCAGCCACAAAGGCCACTCTCAGACTCCCCTGCTCAAAGCAGTTCCCAGCTCGACTTGCTCACCAGAGACACATGTGGGCTCCGCTCCTGCCTCGGGTTCCTCTCCCTCTGACACTTCCAGCCCAGCAGCTCCTCCCTTCCAGCCTCTCTGGACCTGCCTTCAACTCAGCCCTGCTCCTTCCTCCCCCACTCAAACTCCACCTTGCACGAGTGTCACCAGTGACTCCACTTTCCCTCTCCCGTGGGAATTTCACCTGCTTTTCTAATTGCAGCACCCGCTTCTCCCGGCTCTGCTTCACTCAGCCACCTCCACAGCACTCTTCCCCAGCCTCAAGGGTTTCTCTCCATTCATACAAGGGGCTGCTTCTATTTGCCCTCATCCCTGTTCCTGGGCATTCTGCATCTCTTCCCTCTGGACGCTTGCCAATGCGATGGCTGCCACCTTCCATTTCTTTCAGTCCAAGTCTCCTTTTCTTTGGCCAAGGCCCTGTGAAGTCTCACTCTAATGTCCTCTCCTCACAGCGCTCCTGGAAGCCCTGTGCTCCCACTTTCCACGTCCACCTTGCTTTCGTCAGTCTGACACAAATGCTCTTCTCACCGTCTTCTCCATCGGCCTACCCTAACACGGCCTCGAGAGGTGGGTGCTTTGGGCTCAGTCCTTCTGAGGCATCACGCAGGACACAGAACACTTCACTGGGCTCTCCCTACCTTCGCTGGGTTGAGGAGAACATGTGTAACCAGCTCGTAACATTCCCAGCCTCAGATCAGTCGCTGTCGATAACACGGCAGCCCCTCAGCACGCCCCTGCCCCTGGAAGAGGAACCTCCACACCAAGGCTGCAGGGTTCCCCGAGAGGAGCCGCCTCCCATCACCGCCCGAGGACAGGAGTGCGGTGGCGCGGGGCGGAGGGAGCTCGCTCTCGGTTACCGGTTCCTGAACGTGATCCACGGCTCCCAGCCTGCCACCCCGAACCAGCAAAGCTTCCATGGCACAGCCCAGACAGACAAACAATTCCTTCCACGTGAGGCAACTCCTGAACAGGGCAGAGCCAGGATGGCACAAGGACAGGATGTGCTCTACCTGTTCCCGCTCTGTTCTCATGCACTGTGCCAGGGCAGGACACAGAGGAGTGCACTCAGAGCTCGCTGGTGTCTTCAGCCTCGGCACCCCAACCCCTCTCTGCTGGGCCAGAGACTGAGGACCCCCTTTCTGCAGGCTCTCTGCTCATTCTTGCGCTGCACAATCAGCTCATCCACTGCTGAAATGTAAGACTTTAAAAATCAGCAGAGGGTTCAAAAGCGTTCTCAAACCAGACAGCAACACAAGCACACCACAGCAAAGGCCTCGTGCTGCAGACCACCAGCACAAGAACGCCTCTCCACTGCTGTCCCTGTCCTCCAGCGCAAGGAGGTCCTGAGGAGGTTGGAAGTGGGCTCCAGCCAGCACCCCCCTGCCGCAGAGGGTCCCAGAACCCAACAGCGAGAAGCCACGGGAGGACTTTTTCAGCCCAGACTACAGGATGGGACATGGACTGACAAGATGCAGACTGGGGTTAAAAGGCAGCACTGTCAGCACTGGACATCCATGGAGAATGGCAAACGCCGAGACCCCTGCCGCAGCATGGGGCTGCGGGGTTTTCCCACGGCAGGTGGCTTCCTCATCCCCCAAACCATGCAAGACAGCATTTGGGCCTCACTGCACTCGGCACCGCACGTGAACAGGAGCCCTGGTCTCTGGTGACACTTCCCTGCTTCTGGCTCCAAAGGACGAGGGACAGCAACGTGCACTAGACATGCCTGCTCTGAGGGGAAGCGTGGACACCCGGCCAGAACGGGGCTGCATGGCTGCCCTCCGGGCTCCAGGGCAACAGCCCCCGGTCTCACGACTGTTTCTCCACAGCTGGTTGTAAGGAGAACGAGATACAGAACGTGGACACCTGTTTTAATGCAGACAGCACCAAGAAGGCTGCATCTCCATGGCACTTATCTCCAGGCCAGGCTTATGCTGCTCCCACCATCCAGCCTCTGCCTGTCTTGCTGGTTTACATGGGATTAGCCCCATTTTACGGGCAAAGCAGGAAGAACAATGTCTCCTCCATCACAGTTGCGTCTCGCCCTGTGCCATGGCAAGCAAGGAACAAATCCAGCCTCTTCCACTGCATTACGAGAGACAACAGTCGGCAACAGAAACAATGGGCACAGCCGTGGATGTAAACATCCCCAAAGAGGAGCTGAAGGTCTCCGGACGGACCCCACCAGTTCCACCTTCTCTGTCTGCAGTCAGGGCTTGTACCTCCGACTCCAGCAGGAACACGGTGTTCCGCACACCGACAGCCACTACCTCAACCAGGGGCAGTGAAGGTGATAATTAGATTAAGCTTGCTAAGATGCTCTGAGATCCACTCTCCTCTCTTTGATCTAGTCCTGCTTTATTACCCTCAAAAAAACAACCAGTAGCACCCACTATAGAAAGGGCTGTTCTGCCCAAAACACTGGGATTGAGACCCAGGGGAAAAACCTCCCAGGGAGTCACTGGAACGGTGGCCGATCGATTGGCTCCCGAACCAGCAGGGTGAGGGGGGTGAGCCCTGGGGGTTTATTATCTCATCTTATCTCGGGGACATGTGACCAAAGGCACAGAGAGGATAATTTGAGACTTTCATGCCTCACATTTAGTGTCTGGGGTCTCTGAGAAGTCGGTCTGAGCGGTGGCCAAGGCAGCCAGTGATGCTGCCAGAACAGGGGGGGCATGGCAGAAACTCGAGGAGGAGGAGGAAGGAGAATGCTGCCTCTGAGGCATGGGGCAGGACGCCGGGGCTTGACTCCTGATCCCCACAGAACCAAAGCACCAACGCTCAGACACCAGGAACGTTCAAAAACTAGAGTTACCGGGATCTTCTCGGAGGCTCTGGGACAGCCCCGGTTCCAAGCATGTCCACGTGGAGAATCCCGCCGCAGGCCGCGGTCCTGCCTGTCCGGGGGTGCGGCCAGCACTGAGCGGGCTGGGACCGCTCTGCTCACAGCCCACTACCGTCCCCGGGGCTCTGCTCCTCTCCAGCCCCGCTCCACCACTCCCGCTGCCCAGGCGCTAGCTGCCGGCCCTCCCGGGACAGGCAGGCCGCGGGGAAGGACCGGGTGCCCACGGACGCGGCAGGAGGGAACCGCGGCAGGAGGAAACACGGCCCTCACCCGGAGGGAACTCGGTCCGGCGGGCAGGCCCAGGCTGCGGGAGCCGGCAGGCAGGGGCGGCCGTGCGGAACTGCGCTGCGGGGGCGCGGGCACCGCCACCGGGGACACCGGAGGGAGAGGCCAGAGGGGGCGTCCGGGGCTGGGCCGAGAGGCGGGCCAGGAGAGGGTCGGTCCCCGCGGCTGCGGCCCCCGGGGTGGCGCCAGGGGCCGAGACGGGGACTCCCCGACGGGGTCCTCGGACAACCGCAGCGCGGGGGACACCGGAGCGAGGCCCGAGCCGCACGGGAGGCGGCGGCAAACAGGAAGGGGCCGCGGCAAAGGGGAGAGGGCCGCGGGGGCCAGCCTGGCACGGCCCGCGGCGGACGGGCGGGGCGGCGGCAGCCATGCCCGGGGAGGGGCGCGGGAGACCGGACGGCGGAGAAGGGGGAGGAGGGGCGGCCGGGCCCGCGCGGCGGAGCCGAGGGCGGCGAGGCGGGGGCGACGGGGGCGGGCCCGTAGCCCACGTGACTTACCGGCGGGAGGCCGCGAGCGCACGACCAGGGCTCCCGGGCACGGTCGGTGGCCGCGCTCGGCGGCTGGGCACGACGTCACGGCCGCGCCTGCGCGCCGCCACCGGCCGCGCGCGCCCCCGCCGCCTCCCCTCATTGGTCGCCGCGCGGGGACCCTCCCGGAAAGAGCGGAGCGCATGCGCGAGAGCGGGGAAGGGGGACAGGCGGGAGCAGACGCACGCGAACCTGCGTCACAGAGGGGCGGGCACGCGGGCGGCGCGTGCGCGAAACGTACGGGCGCGAGGCGGGGCCGGGCCGGAAGCCCCGGGCACGGGGCCCCCCCCCCCCCCCCCGGTGCCTGGTTCCGGGCCCATCCTCGTGCCGGGGCCCGGCTCCCAACCCCTCCCCCCCCCCCAGACACTGCCCACGGGGAAAAGGCTTCGCGGTTTAATAACAACCGGTACAAAACGAGTACAAAAGGGAGCAGCGGCCGGCGGGACGGTCCCGCCAGGCGGGCAGGGCAGGGCAGGGTGGTCAGGGGACCCCCGTCCCCTACTTGAGGTCCATGAAGCGGATATCCATGATGAGCAGGAAGTTCTTAGGCAGCGGGCGTGGGGCGGGCGAGAGGACGGTGAAGACCTGGCGCTCCAGGTCCACACCGGTGACCACAATGAACCCAGCCACGCTGGTCTCGGAGATGTTGTCGTCGGGGCTGTCAGCGGTGCTGACGCTGAGCAGGTGGTGCACCATGTCCCGCCCTGGTGTCACTGGCACCAGCTTCAGCTGGTTGTCCTCCTGTGACATGCCCAGTGGCAGGCACGAGTCCGGGATCGTGGGAGCCCCCACCTTGTAGATCTTGACGTCTGAGAACTTGACATCAAAGGCGTGAGGGTAGAAGCATCCCCGGAAGCCGTAAAAGTACTCCCGGATGCGGTCGTCCCGGCACTCCCGGCGGAAGTCCTTGGAGCGCTCCACCACCCCGCCGGACTTGGGCAGCAGAACAGTGCGCACGAAGTGGGGCAGGTCCCTCTTCAGCTCATTGTAGAGCCGCTCCTGGTCCAGCACCACCACCACATCCACCTCAAAGGCGGAGGCGGCATGCACCAGCGCCTGGTAGCCCGAGCCCTTCACCCAGCCACAGGTGTTGATGACACAGCCACTGACCGAGGCTCGCCGGTTCACCTCACAGCGCTGGTTGAAGACGTCGGCCAGGCGGGATGTGATCTGTGGGAGATGGGGCAGAGGCATCAGGACAGAGGGGCCTTTTTGAGGCACCCGCCTCCCCAGACCTCATCTGGCTCTCCCCAGCGCTGTCCCCATCTCCCTCAACAGCCCAGAGCCTCAGCGCCCACTGCAGCACCACTGGCACAAGGCAGCAAGCGGGTGGTGTCCAGTGTGCCTGGCCCTGCCCCAGCCCTTGGGGACACAGCCGTCCCCATGCTATTCCCAGTACACGCAGGTGCTGATCACTGCCAAGGTGCAGGAGCAGCGCCCAGTCCCCGGGACAAAAATCCTTCCTTTCCCACCCTCAAAAATCAGTTGGCAAGGGAGGATTTGCTGTGTGGGAGGCTGAAGCTGTTCTCAAAACGTGTTATGAGCACCTAAGGGCATTCGACTACAGCAGGGGAGCTGCGTTCCTGCCCTGAAGGCTGCTGGGACAAGGACAGCACAGGGTGGCAGTGGCCTTCAGCCAAGAAGGGGCCTCCATCACCCTGGCAGTGGTAGGAGTGCTGTGGGGTTTCAGATTTGGGGGCATCCTCAGGTTTTTCTTGGGCTTCTTCCCACCTGGGTTTCCATAGGCAGAGCACCAGGCTGTGGGAAGCGGGAGGGGAGTCCCTTAGGGGAGGGACACTGTGCAGCAACAGCCACCATGCTCTGGCTAATGCTGGCCCTGCAACTGAGCCGCCAGAGCATGCCTGTGGTTGGACTCTGCTCCTACCTGCCTCACTAGCCCTGTGTGAGCTGTGTCTCTGCCTTCACCCTCCATGGCCGGTCATGACTGGCATGGGGCTCACTGGCAGTGAGCAGCTCAGACATGGTCCCTCTACTCCTCCTCCTCAGGCGGAAGAGCTTCTCCGCTCCTCAGGAGGCTACTCCAACCCCTCCACCATCTCCATTATCCATCTCCCCTCACCACATCTCTGCAGAGCTGGAGCTGGGGATGTGTCATCATCTGACACAGCAGCAGCAGCAATAGGACTATCACCAGTGGGCCAGAGCTCTGGGACCTGGCTCCAAACTGGGCCCATCCCCAGGGTGAGGCCCCCCCCCAGGCTCCTGGTGCTCACCTTATTGTACAGCTTGATGTTAGTGCCGGGCGTGGTGGAGCCGAAGTGGTAGACGAGCGGAGCCTGGAGGGAGAATCCCTCCTCCACGTCAGCCGGCCGCTCAATGTAGAGCGCGCCCATGGTGCCGGGGATGGACACGGAGCCCTGTCCCACATCCAGCTCCACAAATGTGGGCCGGCGCCCCAGCCGCACTGCATAGTTCAGCAGCAAGCGGCACACAGTCGTCTTACCCACATCAGTGGGTCCCACCACCATGACGCGGGGCCCCCGCTCGTCCTCCCGCTCCGCCTGCCGCCGCATCTGTTCCAGGGCGGTGTGGGTGTTAAGGTAGAGCAGCATGGGGGTGTCCTTGGAGACATAAGCCACCTCGGTGCGGCCGCTGAGCTGGACGGTGCAGCCGTGCCAGGTGAAGACAGCCACTTTAGCACCAGCATCGAAGGTGAACTTCTTGTTGCGGGTAAGCTCGGTGCCAAAAACCTCGGCCATGCCGGTGAGCAGCTCCAGCTGCACCGTCTGCGAGGCCTCCACCTCGAACCGCAGCTCCGTCTCCCGCTCCAGCTCGAACTTGGCCACCTGCTTCTTCTCCTCGCCGCCATCGTCCGCCATGACGCGATGCCGCGCGGAGCCTGGCCGGGCCTGGCCGCGGCGGGAGGCTGGTAGGTGGGCGGCAGGGCCGGGCTACCCCTTGCGCCCTGCCCCCGGGCCGGGGCCCCGGCCCCGCTCTCCCCGCCCGATGCGGGGTCCCGTCCTTCCCGTTCTCCCGCCCGCAGCCCCGGCACCGCCAGGGCCCCTTCCCGCTCCCTCACCCCCGTGTAGGCGCAACACCACTTCCGGTCCGGGAGGCTGAGCCGGAAGTGAGGTCACAGTGGCGCGCCCGGCCCACTGGGCGGGGCCAGCTGCCGCGAGTGTTGCCATGGCAGCCGCGCGGGGCCGCCGCGGTGACGTATGACGCACGGCGGGGCGGGGCTCCCCGGGAGGCGGAGTCCAGGCCTGCTCCCCGGTGCTCATTTGCATCTAATCTGCATATCGCCCGCGCCGCATCACCGCCTCTCATTTGCATCTCATTGGACCATGCCCCCCGCCCCGCCGGCCGGGGTCCCGCGCTCGTTTGCGTCTCGTTTGCGTCTCGTTTGCGTGTGTCCCGCGCGTAACTCCCTGGGGGCAGCGAGCGGGAGCACGGGGGGGGCAGAGGGACCGCGGGACACCACGAGCCAAGGGCCGCCAGCGGCCGCAGCGGGTCCCCGGTGGCGGGGCTGACGTCGGAGGTGCCGGGTGGTGACGTCACGACCGCGGGGTGCGGGCGGTGACGTCGCGGCGGCGCGGGATGAGTCACGGTGCCGTGATGCAGTCCCCAGGCACGCCAGGGGCCCCCCCGCGCCCGCCCGGTGCCCCCGCCCGGCGCCCGACCCGGGGACAGCGGCAGCGGCGGCAGCGGGGACAGCGGGGACAGCGGCAGGCGGTGAGCGGAGCCGGGACCCCGCTCCCCCCGGGACCCACACAACCCCCCCGGGACCTCCTCGTGACCCTCGCCCCCCCGGGAACCCCCGCATCCCCCCTGGGACACCCACCGCCCTGCCCCGCACCCCCACCGTGCCCCCCACACCCCTGACATTGCCCCCGCCGACACGCCCGTCCTCCCGTCCCGGGATGCCCCATATGCCTCCCCCGAGCCCACCGTGCCCACCCGCGCCCTCGCCGTCGCCCCTAGCACCTCATCACCTTCCCGGGGCCCCCCGTGTTACCCCCGGGACCTCCCTGGACCTGCGGCTCCCAATCCTCTTCAGGAGGAGCCCCACGCCTGGCTCAGGGGACCACCCGGTGCCCGAGGGGGGTGGGCAGGGGCGGGGCGGTGCCCTCCGCTCTGTCCCTCACTCCTGCCGTGAGCTGCCTGCTCTCAGCTGGCAGCGGGGCGACGGGGGCCGAGAGCTGGGGATATTGGGGAAGGGGTCTGGGGCCGCCCCGCCCTCACTGCCGCCTTTAACCCTCTGCAGGCTGTCCCCTCTTCCGCCTCCAGCTCGCCCGGGGGGGGCCGGGGCGGCCCGGGGTGCCCCCCGGCCTCGGCGCGGGAGGGACGACGGCTCTCGGCGCTCTGCTGCGCTGCTTCCCCTGCGAGCGGCTGTGCGGGGGGGGCGCGGTGCCCCCCGGGGCGCTGCCCCCCGCCATGCCCCCCCCTCGCTGCCGCCTGCCCCCCCGCACCTTCCGCAGCTACCTGCCCCGCTCGCACCGCACCTACAGCTGCGTCCACTGCCGGGCTCACCTGGCCCGACACGAAGAGCTCATCTCCAAGGTGCCCCCCGCTGCCCCGCCCCGACCCCAGCCCGACTGGCACAGCCACTGTGGCCCCGTGATGGTCCCCCGGTGGCCCTGGGCCACAGGCATCCCCCGGGGGTCCCCACACAGGGGGCTTCCCCCCGAGGTGTCCCTGGGACAGTCCCCACCACGGTGCCGCTGGCCTGGCCAGCGTCCCCCCCCATGGTGTCCCCAGGGTGGTGGGTGTTGTCTTTGTGCTCTCCTGAGGTCAAGACATCCCCAGTGGTGGGCACTGACCCAGCATCTTCCCCACAATGTCCTGAGGGTGGCAGGTGACCATCTCCCCCTTGGTGTCCCCAGGGTGGTGGGTGTCTCCTCATGGTGTCACTGGGCTGACATGGCGCATGGCGATGCTGTGGGGTGGGGAGATGTGAGGTACCCAGGGGAGGTGGGGTGCCAGGAGACACAAGACCTAGGTGGTGATGCGTGTGCCATGTCCCCACAGTCCTTCCAGGGCAGCCATGGCCGTGCCTACCTGTTCAACTCCGTGTGAGTACCACCAGACACCGGGGACAGGGGGGTGCTGGGAGGGTGACCTGGACTGTGGGCACCAGCAAGGCACCTGTGCTTGCTGTCCAGGTGGTATTGGGCTGTGCCATGCCAGGCTGTGCCAGGCAAACCCTGCTCTCTGGTGCAGGGTGAACGTGGGCTGTGGCCCGGCGGAGCAGCGGCTGCTGCTGACGGGGCTGCACTCAGTGGCCGACATCTTCTGCCAGAGCTGCAAGACCACCCTGGGCTGGAAATACGTGAGTCCCCCTGTGCCTGGCATCCCCAGCCCTCTGCGGGCACTGCCCTGGGCACCCTGACCCCTGCTGCAGGCACCCTGAGCCCACCCTTGTGGGCACTGTCCTGAGCACACCAAATCACTGCCCTGGGCATCCCAAATCCCTAATGTGGGCACCACTCGGCACCCCAAAGCCATGGTGAAGGCAGCACTCTGGGCACCCCAACCACACAGCCTGGGGAACAAGGTGGGCACCAAAGAGGATGATGCAGGGGCTCCTGCTTACCCACCCCCCCCACCCCCCTCCAGGAACAGGCCTTCGAGAGCAGCCAGAAGTACAAGGAGGGGAAGTTCATCATCGAGATGTCGCACATGGTGAAGGAGAACGGCTGGGACTGAGTGGCACGGCAGGCATGATGGGCTCAGGGGGCATGGCAAGGCTCTGCAGGGCATGGCAGGGGCACTCTCACCCAGCAGCACCCCTGCCCTGGCACACACCAGTGCTGGGGTGCTGGCAGGCTGTGCCCTGCACTTTCACACCTTCCCTGGTGCCCCAAGGGTGCCTGGTGCCAGCCAGTGCCCCTGGGGAGGGGGGGGGGGGGGGGGCACATGGTGCCTGTCGCCAGCGTGCGGGGGCTGTGGGGGCTTTTCTAGCACAATAAAGGCTTTTCTTTTTTAGGAAGGTGCCCCGGCACTGACACTCCCTGTCTCACTTCTGGCACTCTGGGGTGACAACTGGCATGCAGACAGGGTCCCTGTGGGCACCCTGGCATGGGTGGGGGTCCCTGACAGTCTCCAATGTGCCTGCCCACACCTAGGCTGCCCCTTCCCCTCCCCACAGCAGGAGCCATGGTGGTCAGTGTGTTTATTGGGGGCTCAGACCCTGAGTGGGAGAGGAAACTTGAGGCACGGGGAGTGGGACAGGGACCCCATAGTGCCAGGGAGGGAGGGAGGGAAGGATGGGGCTGGAGGGCGGCTGGGAGGAGAGAGAGAGAGAGGGGGTGAGAAGGGAGAGGAAGGAGGGAGGGACAGGGACAGGAGGGGTGGAGGAAGAGAAGAAGGTGCAGGGGAGGGGGGTTGGGAGGAAAGGGGGGACAAGTGTGAGAGTGAAGAAGAGCTGGAGAGAAGGCAGGGAGGGAGGAATGGCAGGAGGGAGGTGGGCAGGTGTCTGAGCCAGTCAGTGCCAAGGTCAGGGCTGGGGGTCACTGACACGGCCCATGAAGAGGGGAACGTGGCCACTGTCGTGCCAGAGGACGAAGAGAAAGGGTCGCAGGGCCTCCAGCAGCAGGGCCGTGCGGGCCACTGAGGTGGCCATGGCACCCGCTGCCTCCACGCCGGCCTCGTCCAGAG
Organism: Todiramphus chloris collaris; assembly: GCA_025345505.1. Classification (NCBI taxonomy): domain Eukaryota; kingdom Metazoa; phylum Chordata; class Aves; order Coraciiformes; family Alcedinidae; genus Todiramphus; species Todiramphus chloris. The sequence continues at coordinate 1,481,399 of JANVCC010000266.1, read as the reverse complement.
CCAGCACTGCCCGGTGCCGCGCCGCGTCCACTGCCACCACTGGGCCCTGTGCCAGCCCACACAGCTCCGCGTCCAGGAACAGCCCGAAGTCTGCGGCACAGGCGTCAGCACCGTGGACACGGGGACATGGGGACACACAGGGGACACAAGGGACACAGGGGAAACTAGAGGGTCTTGGTGACAGTGGGGATGTGGGGGGCAGCAGGGGCACACCAGAGACACCAGGGGCAAGGAGGGACACTGGGGAACAGCAAGGGGCGTGGGGGACATCAGGGCGATGGGGGATGGTGTGGCCACTGGGAACAGCAGAGACACAGGGATTATATGGGGACACTGGGGACAAGGGGTATGTTATGGGCACGGGGGGTAGTGGGGCACATCAGGGGCACTGGGGATGTGGGGGACACCAGAGACACTGGGGTACCGGGGACACCAAAGGCGTGGGGACACTGGGGATACGGGGGACACTGGGGACTTTGGGAGTCCTGTGAACACTGGGGACACTGGGGGCCCTGGGGAAAGGGACCTGCAGAGGGACTGGGCAGGGGCCGGTGAAGTCCTGCAGGGAGTGACCTCATCACACATCCCCTCCTGCACAAGAAGTGACATCACCCGCAGCCCACCCGGCCCCAGCAGTGACGTCACAGGCAGGCCCGGGGGCAGGAGTCGGTGGCCTTACCCATGTCGTGGACCAGGGGCACCACGTCGAGGGCAAGGTCGAGGCGCAGGCGGGGCAGTGCCAGTGCGGTGGGGCGGGGCGGGGTGCCCGCTGCTCGCCGCAGTAGCCCCAGGAATGTGGGGGGATCCAGAGCCCGTTCCAGGGGCCCCAGTGCCCCGAGAGGGCCCTGTGGCACCAGCACCACCAGGCTGAGCCCCCCACTCAGCTCCAGCCGCCCCACCTGTGGGACGGCCCCTGGGCCTCAGCACCAGAGCAGTGATGTCACCACCTGGCACCCCCCATTGACAATGCAGTGACATCACCACCTGGCACCCCTCAGCATCACCAGAGTAGTATGACAGGCCAACAACCCCCCCCCCCCCAGTGCCAATGCAGTGATGTCACAGCCTGGCACACCCCTCTATGCCATCAGAGTGACATCACAGCCCAGCACCCACAGTGCCGCTCAGTGACCTCACATCCTGGCTCCCCTCCTGATGCCACCACAGTGATGTCACAGCCTGGCATCCCTCCCAGTCCCAGGGGATCGAGATCACAGCTTGCACCCCTTCAGTGCCAGGAGAGTGACATCATAGCTTGGCATCCTCCCTGAGTGCTATGGAAGTGATGTCACAGTCTCCCCCCACAAGTGCTAGGGGAGTGGTATCACAGCCTGGCATCCCCTCCAGTGCCACTGGAGTGACATCACACCCTGCTTTCCCCCTGCCAAGTGCCATGGCAGTGATGTCAGAGCCCAACACCCCCTCCAGTGCCGTGCCAAGTAGCATGTCCCACTCCTGGGGAGTACCTGGACCTGCAGGTGGTGGTCGGTGAAGGTGGCCACTGGGTACTTCTTGCTGGTCATGGTGGGCACCAGGCGGGGTGGGTGCCCAGGGCGCAGGAACGGCAGCGGCACCGTGTGCTTTGCCTTCAGAGGCGTGCGCCAGGTGGCTGCGGGGACATGGCAGCCGGGCTTCAGGGGATCGGGGGCCATGTGGGGTGACCCTGGACTCAGCCCCACACTGGATCCCAGGGCAGATCTTTGTGACAACCCCCAGGGAAGATCTGGGGCAGATCCTGGGGTAGATCCATGCCTGTGCCAACCCTGGGTCAGATCTCTGTGCCAACCCCTGGGGCAGACCCCCCCAGGGCCATACCGCGGAGGTGGACGGCACTGAGCAGCAGCAGGCTGGGCTCACTGGGCATGGTGGACAGCACCCCTGGCAGCAGCCCGCCGCTGGCCTCGCGCACCCAGGCGTTGATGCGCAGCAGGTCCAGACTCTTGTTGCCACTCAGAGCGTGTGGGCGGGCGCCGTAGAAGTGCCATGACTCGTTGAGGAAGCGAGGCTGGAGGTGCAGCCCTGTCCAGCGGCATGGCTGGCATCAGCCACATGCCAGCCTGGCATCAGTGGCCCTGCAAGCCCCTGGCCACCCACCTCACCTGGGTGGTGAAAGATCTGTGCGTCAGAGAAGATGCCGGGTGCACTGGCGAGCTGCCTCAGAGCACCATGCACGCAGTCCAGCTCCGGTGGGTATGCCAGGATAGCGCGCAGGCGCTCACGGGTCTCGCCACGGGCACCTGAGGGCACAGGGGAAGCTCAGAGAGACACCCACAGGTGCACCCACTGCTTCGAGCTAGTACAGCCACATGGCTGCAGGTGGTGCCCACAGCAGCGCCCATAGCAGCGATGAGAGCAGCACCCACAGCAGAGCCCACAGCGGTGCCCACAGCAGAGCCTGTGGCAGTGCCAGTGGAATAGTCCACAGCAATGTACACAATGCTGATGGTTGTGCCCACAGCAGTGCCCACCATGGTGGCAGTGCCTGTGGGCAGCTGCTCACCCAGCAGCAGGTGGGAGAGCCCCATGGCAATAGTGATGGGGGAGAAGAGAAGGTTGGCATCGGGCTGAGCTGCCTCTGCCATGTGCTGGTAGAAGCGGAGGGCGAAGGTGCCCAGTGCCTCAGCCACAGCTGCCTGCTGCTCCTCCGTCGGTGCCCCACACTCCTCGGACAGCTCCTCATCCCCAGGGCACGGCGGGGCGCTGGTGCCCGGGATGCTGGGGGGCCCCTGCGTTGTGCCGGGTGCCGCTGTGCTCCTGTTGGTCGCAGTGTCCAGCTCTTCGGGTGCTCCCTCAGGTGTCTCAGGGCTGGGGGGGGGCTGTGGTGTTGCAGGGGGCATCCAGGCCAGGCAGCTCTCCAGGGTGGGCACGGGTGGTGGGCAGAGGTGGGACGGGTGCCCCCATGTCTCCTGGTGGGCCCGGGGCAGGGTGAAGCAGCACTGGCAGTGTCGGGTGCAGCTTCAGCCCCCCAGAAGAGGCCTCTGGCGTGGGCACCTGGGCACAAGGACTGGGGTGAGGGGGACACAGGGTCACTGAGGTGGGTGCCAATAGGGGGATGCCAGTGAGGGTGGGCATGGGGGCACCTGAGCACAGGGAGACCATGTCCTGGGCCACACTTACTGAGGTGACAGTGGCCGTGACCATGGCCACCAGCCACAGCAGGGGCAGACAGAGCATCACGGTGGGCAACCTGGTGGGCAAGCACGGGTCAAGGTCTTCACAGGCAGCCGGCATCTCCACCCCAGGTCCCAGCACCCGACCTTGGCACCCTGCAACCTCCCACCCCACACCTGCACCCTGCACCTCTTGTCCCCCCACCCTGCACACCCCCACCCCGCGGTGCCCCCCACTCGGGGGCCGGGTGTGGGGGGCAGGGGGGGAGAGCACCCTGGGCCTACCTGGGTGCCCCGCGGGTCGTGGTGCTGCGTGTCCGGCGGGCGCGAGGGGATCTGGCCGGACCCGGCCCTGCCTGGTTAAAGATTAAGGAGGGTGGCGGGTGCTGCCCACGCTTCCCGAAAGTCACCGGGGAGGACACAGGCGGAGGGCAAAGCGCCGGGGCAGGATGCGGCCCCCGCCCCTTCCAGCCGCGCGTCCGCTCTGCCCTCGGCGCTGCGGGATCAGCCACCTCGGGCTGGCCCCCGGGGACGGGGGGGGTCAGGGCCACCAGCCGCCCAAGTGCCCCCTCTCTGTGACCCCGGGGGGACAAGGGGCGGTCCAGCCTCTCAGCTGCCCCTGCCCGGGGATGGGGCACCCTGCTCCGCCTCCGAGGGGCGTGCCCAGCGGCACGGGGCATTGCTGGCCATGGCCGGGAGGATCGCCAAGGTGGGTAGAGGCACCGAGGGGCACCGGGGGGCACCGGGGGGCCGGACCGCGGGTCCGCACCCAGCAGCGCCAGCCAAGGGGCGTTGGGTCCCGGTGCCGAGGTGCGGGACAGACGGTACTGCGCTGCCGGCGCCGCTGAGGCGGGGCAGGGCGGGGGTCGGCGGCACAGCGGTAGAGTCTCCGGTGCCGGGACGTGAGGGGTGCTGGGATTCCCTCGTGCCGGCGCCGATGCGGGGACTAGGAAGGTGCCGGGTGCGGTGCGGTGCTCTGGGGGTGCCGGTGCCCGGGCGGTGCCCGCCGAGCCCCCCCGAGCCCCGGGCTCCGGTTTCGTTTCGCCGGCGGGACCCGCCTCGCGACTGGGCGTGGCTTGGCGATGGCCCCAGCCCACGGAGGCGCGGCTCGCGGCTCGGCCCCGCCCATTGAGGCGCGGCTCGCG
>JANVCC010000266.1:1425009-1446896 GCA_025345505.1 Todiramphus chloris collaris | reverse complement strand
GTGGCCATGGGCATTGGTGGGTGGGGTCTGGCTGGGCGTGGCCATGGGCATTGGTGGGTGTGGTCTGGCTGGGCGTGGCCATGGGCGTTGGTGGGTGGGGTCTGGCTGGGCGGGGTCTGAATGGGCGCGTCCGCGGGCGGCAGAGGGCAGGGTCTGGGGCCGTGTCTGTGGGAGGGGCCTGTGTGGGCGTGTCAGAGCATGGCCACCTACCTGACTGCCGTGTCAGGCGGGGCCGCCCCTGGGGTGCCCTTCGGGGCCTGCGTGCGCTCCTGGCTCTTCGCCTGGCACGTGGCTTGGCTGTCGGCCATGCAGCTGCGGCACTACCTCTTCATTGGCACCCTCAACCCACTCCTCGACCACCTGGCCCAAGGCGATGCCCAGCTGGGTAGGTGGGGCGGGGCTGGGCGGGGTGATGCCCCGGGGTGGGGCCGGCCCCGCCCTGACGCCCCCTCCCCACAGTGAGCACCTACACCAACGCCTTCGCCCTCACCCAGCTCTGCGGGGTGCTCTGTGCCCCGTGGAACGGCTTCATCCTTGACCGGCACAAGCGGGGCAGGACCCCCCGCCCTGATGGTAACCGGCCCCTGACCCCCAACCTGGTCCCCGTTGGTCCCTCGGGGATGTCTGTGCTGCCAACGTTCCCCTTGTCCCCTCAGTGGGGCCCGTGCCCAGGTGCCACTGCTGCTGTGCCCTGGGCATGGGCACCAAGGGTCTCTGACCCTGCGCTGGGGACATGTCCCTGGCCCTGCCCCATGCCCGGGGACATGTCCCTGACACCTGGGTGCTCGCAGGAGCCCTGGGCGCCCTGGCTGACCTGCAGGCCTCCGTGCTGTCGCTGGTGGTGACGGTGATGCAGTGCGTGCTGTTCTCGGTGTGTGCAGCGGTGCCCATCCTGCCTGTCCAGTTCGCCACCTTTGTGCTTCAGGTGCTGAGTCGCTCCTTCCTCTACGGGGGCAACGCCGCCTTCCTGGCCATTGCGTGAGTCCTGCTGCTGCCGTGGGGATGGGTGACGGGGTCTGGGGGTGGTGGCAGGGGATAGAGTGATGGGGTCAGGTGAGGGTGGCAGGGGACGGTGGAAAGGTCATTATGGGGATGTCAGGGGCCAGGTTGTTGGGGTCAGGGTGGCAGAGGGTGGGGCAGGGGTGGCAGGGTCATCATGGGGGTGGTAGGGGCCAGGAGGGCAGGGTCAAGCAGCAGTGGCAGGGGATGGTGCCAGGGGACAGGGTGGCAGTGGGTGCCAGGTGTGTCGGTGACGTTGGTGGCCGGGCAGGTTCCCTGCGCAGCACTTCGGAAAGCTCTACGGGCTGGCCATGGCACTCTCAGCGCTGGTGGCCCTGCTCCAGTACCCCTGCGTGGCCCTGGTGCGTGGGCCCCTCCACGGGGACCCCTTCTATGTGAGTGCCCCACAGCTGACCCCAGGGGGGGTGGGGGTCCTGCCCTGCAGTGGGATGGAGGGGTCCTGCCCCAAGGGGGGATGGGGGTCGTGCACCAAGGGGAAGGGGTCCTGCCCCATGGTTGGATGGGGGGGGTCCTGTTCCAGGGGTTATGGGGGTCCTAGCCCCATGGGGGAAGGGGTCCTGGCCCAGGGGACAATGGGGGTCTTGCCCCATAGTGGGATGGGGGGTGCTGCCTCCTGGTCAGGTGGGGTCCAGCCCCTTGGGGAATCCTGCAGCTCGTGTGGGTGTCCTGGGGGGGGCCTGGGAGCCCACCAGACCCATGCCCTGACCCCCCCCCACCCCACCCCTCCAGGTCAACTTGGGGCTCATCGCCATGGTGCTGGTGGCTTTTGTCAGCCCCGTGGTGGTGTCCCGCGAGTGCCGGCGGCGAGCCAAGGAGCTGGGGGCTGCTGGCACACCCCTGGCAGGGCCCCCAGGGGCCGAGACCCCCGCCGAGATGCTCCACTGATCCCCAGGACCGCTTGGTGCCAGCCCAGCTCCCACTACACCCATTTTTTGTTGGACTGGGTGGTGGGGGCGTCGCGGGGAATAAACCTCGATGCTCCCTCAGGTCTCTGTGCTGTTCCCTCTGCCCCTGGACACTGTAGGGCTGCTCTGGTGTCTGCTCTGGAGCTGGGCAACCCTCTGCTCCGGGGCTGGGGGCACTCACAGCCCCCTCCCCACAGACCCAGCACACATGGATGCAGACAGGGACCAGAACAGGGGCCACTGTGTGTCCCCAGAGTCCGGGGAGGGGTGGCCAGCAGCACCCATTGGTGCCCTGAGTACTGGCAGATGAAGGGGTGCAGCTGGAAGCAAGGCTGGCTCCTCCAGTGACCGTCTGGGCACCAGAGACAGTGTCGGGGCCATAGGGCATCCCCCTGTGTCCCCAGTGCTCCTCCTAGTGCCCTCCGTGCCCAAAGTACCCCTCCAGTGCCCCTCATTGACCCTGGTGCCCTGTACCTCCTCCCACTGCCCCTTCCCATTGCGCTCAGTGGCATATGCCCACTCCCAGTGCCTTTCCACTGCCCCCTCCCACTATGTCCAGTGGCCTGTTCCCCTCTCAGTACCCCCTCCCAGTGCCGCCAGCAGCCCGGTGCCCCTCCCCAGTGCCCGGCTGCCTCGGCACAGTGGGCGGGGGTACGGGTGCTCTCACCGCGGGCGCTGAGGGCCGTGGGGGTCGGTAAGGGATGGTGGGCATGGGTGGGTGCCCAGCTGGCATAATTCCAGGGCCTGGCGTCCTCCCACTGCGACCCCCACTGACCCTTCTGCGACGGTGCGACCTCAGCCCCGGGCACCCAGCCCCCTCTCAGCCAGCCCCAGCCCCGGTCCTGGCACCAGGGGTGGGTCCTGGGCCCCCTCACCGTCTGCGGGGGCCAGCCCCGGGTGCAGGTTCGTGCCAGGGCCCGCGGCTACTCAGTGCGGGCAGCGCTGTGCGCTGATGTCGCCTCCCCCCTCAGCACTCCCGGCAGTGCCGCTGCAGGACGGGGCATGGCCTGGCACCCCCTTGCACCCGCCAGGCACCCACCGGCACCCGCCAGGCACCCAGTGGCACCCGCCAGGCACCCAGTGGCACCTACATCCCCCTCCCCTGGGCACACGAGTAGGGGCAGTACTTGGTCACCGCTGAGCAGTGAAAGTGGTGTCCCTGTTTGGCCATGGCCATGGGCACATCCTGCTGGGGGCTTGGGGTGGGCACTAGGGACAGGGTGAGGGCTGGCACCAGGGATCCTCCTGCCACCTACTGCAAGCCCTGGGGCACACAGCGCCAGCCCGACGGGGTGGCCATGGCACCTCTTCTGGGGAACCCCAGGGAGCAAGGGTGGGCAGGGTGCGGGCACTCACCGAGGCAGCTGGCAGAGGCCGTGCCCAGCAGGACCAGGGTGAGGAGCCGGCAGAGCGGCGTGGTGGGGCTGGGGGCACTGGCACAGTCAGGAGATGCTGGGCCCCAATCAACCTCTGCCACCTTGGGACCACTTCGATGTCTCCAGTGCTCCTCTGCCACCCCCAGTGTCACCCCATACTCCCCACATCCCCCATGCTACCCTCCCCCCCCCCATGCTTCACTGTCCCTCTGTCACAGCCAGTGCCACCCGGTGTCCCTCATCCCCATTCTGCTCTTCTGCCTCATCATGTCCCCAGCCGTCCCTCATCCATCCCCGATGCCACTCCGTGCCCCATCCTTCTGCCCTTGCTGCTCCCCTGCCCAAGCCTCCAGCCTCCCTGGGGCCCTCCATGTCCCTTGGGCATGCTGTGCCACCCCATCCCTACCATAACCCCCTTGACTCCCCAGAGCCATCTGTGCCAGCCTCAGGGACGCCCACCCCACTGTTCCCATCCATATCCTCACCTGGGGACTGGGGGGGCTCTGCCCCATGTCCCCATTATAGGGGTGACGTGGCCATATGTCCCCACCGCAGCCTTGTGCCACCCAGCCTGGCACCCCCCCCACCAACAGCTGTGGACACTGGGGGGGCACCCTGGGGGGCCTGGCATGGACCCTGCCTGGCATGAGGAGCACCCCTTGGGACCCTGGAGGATGAGGGGCAGTGGGGTGCGTGGCAAAAGGGTGGCAGCTGCTGGGAGGGGGGAAGCAGGGGGCAGGGGGCACGGGGGTGGATGCTGTGGGTGTTTGGGGGGGCGCAGGGGGCAGGGGGGTGGGAGCTACAGGGGTGGGGTGTACGAAGTGGGGGCTGCTCAAGTTTGAGGCGTGTGTGGGGGACAGCGGGTCCCGGGGGTGTGGGGGGAGAGCAGTTGGGGTGCCGGGGGGTACGGGGGCATTGGCGTGCTGATACCATCTCCCACCGAGCAGCGCTTGCCCAAGGGCCATTTCCTCCCCAACGGCTGCAGCCACCACAGTCCGGCCCATGGTCCCCCCTGACCCAGAGCCCCCCCTGACCCAGGGGGCCCCTGCTCAGGCCCCTCCAGGCCCGCGGGGCTCACAGCTCAGGACGCCGCAGCCCCTCCCCTGGACATCCTGCACCCCCACCCCACAGCCCCCTCCTCCGCACACCCCCAGACCCCAGTAGCCCCCATCTCCATGCACCCCTCCCCCGTCCAGCCCCCATCCCTGGGCCCCCTGCACCCCCACTCCGGCAGCCCCCTCCCTGGGGCCACGTGCACCCTAGACCCCAGAAACTCTCACTCCCATTCTCTGGGCTCCCCACACGCCATGCACCCCGCAACCCCCTGCAACCCCCACCTCCCATCCCCCTTCCCTGTGCACCCCCACCCACAGAGCCCCCCCGCACCGGCTGGGCAGGGTGCGGGTAGAGGCCCCCGGGGTGCCCCTCCCCATGCCCAGCGGTTGGCGGGGGGGCCACAGCAGGGCTGGGGGTGTTGTGGTGCAAGGGTGCGGTTGGGGACACGTGGCCCCATCACCCCTATAAGGGCGACATCGGGCAGAGCCCCCACAGCCTGCAGCGGACAGAGACCCTCGAGTGCCAGGTGGGAGTGGGGGTGGGTTCGGGGACAGAGGGAGGAGGTGTCCCTGAGGCTGGCACGGGTGGCTCTGGGGTGCCAGGGAGACTTGGTAGGGACGGGGCGGACCCAGGGATGGCAGCAGGGAGCCAGAGGCATAATGGGTGCAGGAGGGCAGAGGGGCAGGATGGGGTGTGAGGGACACGGGGTGGCACTAGGGTGACAGAGGGATGTGGAGTGGCCGGAGGGTGCTGGGGCTATGGGGGGCAGTGGCACTGGGTGTGGCAGAGGGTCAGTGAGGCATGGGGGGTGGCACAGGGGACATGAAGATAATGGGGTGACATTGGAGGTGGCAGAGGGGCACTGGGGGCATGGGGGTGGTCCCAGGCTGGCAGAGGGTAACTGGGTACCCAGCCACTCCCAAGCGTGCCGAGGTGCCAGTGCCTCCAGCCCCACCATGCTGCTCTGCCTGCTTCTCGCCCTGGCCCTGCTGTGCACAGCCTCTGCCGGCCGCCTCCGTGAGTACCCGTGCCCTGCCCACCCTGGGGACCCCCAGGGGACACCCCCATGCAGTCCGCACCCTGTGCACCCAGGGTGACACCCACTGGTGCCCATAGCCCGTGCCAGCCCCGAGGCTGTGGAGCCGGCACTGGAGGTGCCAAAGGACGATGGCCAGTGCCCGCTGGAGAGCGAGACACAGAAGTTCACCATCACCCACCCACTGGGCATCAAAACCTGGCGCTATGCTATCGTCACCCGCTGCAAGACCTTTGATGTGGCCCAGGTGGGCAGGGGATGGGTGATGGATGGGGTTGGTGGTGGGGTTACCACGTGCCTCCCCATGACCTGTGTGTGTACCCCTGGCAGCATACGTGTGCCAAGTGCTACGGCGGGCGCCTGGCCTCCATCCACAGCTACCAAATCAACATCCAGCTCCAGCGCCAGGCACAGCACTGCATCAGCAATGGCCAGTTCTGGATTGGGGCCATCACTCAGCCCACGGTAAGGGACTCCTGTGCCCACCGACCACTCTGCCTCATGGCACCCTGCCTGACCCATGGGCACCAGTCCTGTCCCAGTGTCCCCAGTGCCCATCTTTGGGTGCCCCAGCTCTGTCCCCATCCCCATTGTCCACCCTCGGTGTCCCAGCCCTCTGCCCTGTCCCCAGTGCCCACACTGGGCACTCCAAGCTCATCCCCCACGCCACGTCCCCAAACCCCCCTGGGCCTGGTGCTGAGGAGGGGGTTCCCATGCTCTTGATCCCACTAGTATGGCCACAATATTTGGTGCCACTGGGCAGACCGGACCATCTGGAACTACTCAAACTGGGCATCTGGCTTCCCCCTGTACCAACACCGCTACTGCACTGTCATCTGCACCAACAGTACGGGGGGGACGGGGGGCTCACAGGGCCTTGGGCAGGCTGTGCTGGGAGCCTCTGCCCATGGGTGGGTGGGTGGGTGTGTGGGGAGGATGCCGGGGTGTGCTGGGGGATGCTGAGGGATACTGGATGGGCATAGGATGGGGAGGTGACACCTGGGGGGCTGTTCCCTGGGTGGCTGGTCCCTGGTATATGGCAGTTTGTGGGGTGGCTGGCATCAGGGGGGGTCGAGTTGGGTCCTTCGAGAGCTGAGTTGGGGGCTGGTCCCTGGGGTGGTGGGTGCTGGTCCCGGGGGTGCTGGGTTGGGTCCCGGGGGCAGCGGGTGCTGTTGGGTGACAGGGCTGACACTCCTGTGCCCCCCTCCAGATGGGCACTGGAGGAGCCTGCAATGCCAACAGCAGCTGCCCTTCATCTGCGAGTACTGAGGGGCTCAGACCCCCACCCCTGGTGCCCCCCAGCTCTGCACCGCCACTGGACACCCCGCAGCTGCCACGCTCCCCTCCTGCCCTGCGGCAGGGCTTGCACCATCCCCTGTTGCCCCCGAGCTCAATAAAGTGGCACTTTTCAGCACCCATCTCTGTGTCACCCTCGGCATGGGAGGCAATCAGGGGAGGGCCTTGGTGTGGGTGCTGGGGCAGTGGGAAGCACCTTGAAGTGGAGGTTTGGGGACAGGGGTGTCCCTTGCATGGGTGAGGAGGCGGGCACAGGGGCCCCATCCTGGAGGCTGTGGTGGCCTCATGGCCACCCACACATGAGCGGTGTCACCCTGATCGCCCTCCCCTAGTCCATGTGCCTGAGCCTCCCCATTGCCACCCCCCATAACCACCCCTCGCCCCCCTGCACAGGCTGAGACGATGGGTGTTTTGAGACGAAGGTTTATTGGGGTGGGAGGTGCAGCCCCCCCGGCATGGGGGCGGTGGGGAGCAAGGGGACTGCCGGGCGATGGCGGCGGGGGGCACCGAGGGGCAGCCACCCCTGCAGCCCACTTGTCCTCAGCACTCATTTGGTGGGGAGGAAGGGAGTGGTTCATACCTGGCACTCAGCAGCACCCACTGCCCCAGGGACCAGCTGCCAGTCCCAGACCTCAGTGCCCCTGCCTGGGGAGGTGGGTGCTGTGGGGCCCCGGGGGATGTGGGGTGGCACCTGGGGCTGGGGAGGCAAAGGGGCTGGGGCACCCTGGGGACAGGGGACAAGGCTGGGGGTTCCAGCTATGGGAGGTTGGGGTCAGGGTGCAGGGGCTCCCTGGCCAGGGGCTGCCCCATGGCACCCAGGGCTACAGGCCAAGGGAGAAGGTGCCCGAGTCAGTGGACTGCTTGTCCCGGCTGCTCCCCCCGAGCATCCAGGTGGGACACGCCGTGGGGCTAGCGGGGGGCGCAGTCATGCCGGCCTCTGGCACCTGGGGGCAGGGGATGGGTGCTGGGTTAGTCCCTGACCCATAGCCAGGGCACTGGGGGGGCTCAGGGATTCTGCCTGCGCATTGCCCCTCTGCCAGCCCCACACGTCCCCCAGCGTGGTCCCATCTGGCCCTCCCAGGGGTGACCCCAGCAGGGTCCCAGCCCCACGTCTGACCTCCTCGAACTTGCGGGCCTTGTAGTGCTCAGCTCCCTTCAGGAAGTTGAGAAGGATGATGTCACACAGCACCGTGCCCTGAGCGGGGACAGCCTTGCGTTGGGCGGGCCCTGTGCTATGGGGCAGCCCCTTGACACCCCACTGCTCCCCAAAGAGCAGTGCTGCCATCACCCCGGGAAGCTGCCGTGTCTCCACGTTCTGCAGCTGTGGGGTTTTCCTCCACCCCCCTCCCAATCACTACAGGGCATCACTGCCCCCCTGCCCCATACGTCTGGGCTGCACAGGGAAACCCCACCCCCGGGAGATGCTGCGACACAGGGGCTGAGAACGGCCACAACTCACCACACCAATGGAGGTGAAAGCTGCCACTGTGTTGATGAGGGTGGGGACAATGCCAAACTTCCCAGCCTGGGGGTGCAGAGAGCCCCATTAGCAGGGGGTCGCTCTCAGCCCCCCATCCCCCTGGGGTCCCCCGGGGGCCCCATGCCCCACACATACGCACATTGCCATACACCAAGACGTCAAAGCGGATGCCGAAGGCCTTGGTGAGGGTGCGGCGCTCGGTGCCATCCGGCCAGCGGTAGTACCGGGCATGCCTGTGCGGGACACGGGGACACGGGGCCGTGCCGGGCTGCGCACACGCACGTGCCACGCGTGTCCCCTGCGGCAGCGTGCGGGTACCTGAAGTTGTATCCGGGGGCATGGGCGTGGCCGTCCAGGCGGGTGAAGGAATATCGGGGCAGGCAGTGCTCCCACGCCCGGTCCAGGTCACACACCCACCCGATCTTGATGCCCAGCACCCCGCCCTGCCCCACGAGCGGTGAGCTGCGGGGGGCTGCCCCACGGGCTCACTGCCCCACGGACACACAGCTCCACGACCCGGTGTCCCCACAGCCCCACTGTCCACACGGCCACACAACCCGCAGCCCCGTGTCCCCACACACCACGTCCCCACACCTGTGCATCCCACATCCCAACCCCCCTGCCCTCACACACACCCCTGTGTCCCCACATCCCACATCACCACGTCCCACATTCCTGCATCCCCCAGTTTCCTGTCCTATGTCTCTGTGTCCTCACATCCCCTTCCTTAGGTTCCACGTCCCCGCATACCCATGTCCGACGTTCCTGTGTCCCCCTGTCCCACATCACCGCACCCCCGCGTCCCCGCGTTCCCACACTCCACATCCCACGCCCCCGCGTTCCCATCTCCCGTATCCCGCACCCCCATGTTCCCCCGTGCCCCGCCCCATGTCACCGCGTCCCCTCCACGTCCCCATGTCCCCCCCGTGTCCCCGTGCGCCCCCTGTCTCCGTGTCCCCCCCGTGCCCCGCGCCCCGCTCACGGTGGCGGCCAGCGCGGGGAAGTCCTGCCCCGCCAGCCGCACCACGTCGCCCAGGCGCAGGATGGGGCAGAGCGGCTCCCGCTCGGGGTGGAAGCGGCAGCGCCCCAGAGCCCCTGCGGTGCCGGGGGGGGGGCAGGTTGGCCCTGGGGACACACGGCGGGTCACGGCCGTCAGCCGCGGGCCGGGGGCACTCGTGACCCCCGCCCGCCCCCACTCACTTCTCGAAGCCGAAGAGGGGGAAGCGGATGCTGTTCTTGATGAAAAGGGTGAAGTTTTCGGCCTCCAGCATGACGGGCCTGGGTGGGGCGGGGCAGAGAGGGGTGACCCTGGGGACACGGCGGGGGACACGTCCCCCCCTGCACCCCTCCGTGTCCCCCCGTCGCGCTCACACGTCGACGGTGTCGACCTCGGGCGGGCACCAGCCGCGGATCTCGCAGGTGCGCAGGGTCCCGTTGTAGGGGACGCAGCGCCCGGTCAGCACCCCTGGGGAGGGGGGGATGTCAGCGGGGGCGGCTCAGGCTCAGCTCCGACCCCGCTCCCGGGGCGGGGACCCCCTGCGCCTCACCGCTGCCCGGGGCGGTGCCCGTCCCCCGGCAGTCGCGGTCGGACGAGCAGCGGAACGCGGCGTCGCTCTGCGGGGCGCGGTGAGGCGGGGCGGGGGGCACGGAGGGCGCCGGGGTGCCCCCCGCGCCGCCCCCGCACCCCCCCCCCCCCCCCCCCCCGCACACGCCCCGCGCCTGGTTCTCCGTGAGGATCTGCTTGGTGACCCCCGCGACCCCCGGGGTGCCCTGAGGGGACATCGCCGTCACTCCGCCCCCCCCCCTCCCGGTGACACCCCAGGGGGAAACCGAGACAGGAGGGGCTCGGCGCCCTTTCACCTGGGAGGGGGTGACGTAGTCGGCCGTGTCCAGCACCCGTCCCGCATAGCGCCCGATGCCCTTGACCTTAGTGACCACCGAGGACTCGATGACGGTGTCCCTCACCTGGTAGGCTTTCTCATGGAGGAACACCCAGCTGGGAGAACACCCGCAGGGGGTGACGGCGGGGACAGCAACCCCCCGCCACCCCCACGGGACCCGCCGGCCCCCTCCAGGCCACCCAGCGCTGCCAGAACGAGCGGCCGCCGGTCCTCGACGGACGCCTGTCAGCCGCCTGCGTCCCGCCGGTGGCCGCTGTCACCGCCCGGGGACACCAGGGGTCAGAGACCCCCCCCCCCCACTGTCACCCGCCGTGGCCGTGCTGCTGCTCCCGCCCCTCTTTGTCACCCACAGACACTGTCACCCGCATCGACACGCTCTCCTGGCTGTCCCCCTTGTGTCACCCGCACAGACACCCTCTGCTCGCTGTCCCCCTTGTGTCACCTGCACCATCACCCTCCTGTCACCCGCTCCGGCGCGCTCTCCTGGCTGTCCCCATCCTGTCACCTGTACCAGTACACCTGACGTTCCCGGCACTGACACACTTGTCACCTTCTCGCCTGTCCCTCCTCCGCCCTGTCACCCGCCGCCCCTGGCCCGGCCGCTCTCCCCCGTCCACACCACCATCCAGGTTGTCCCCTCGCTGTCACCCCACTGCCACCCGCGTCACCCCCCTGGTGTCACCCGCAGCAGCCCCCCATCACCTGCGTGCCCCCCGACAAGCGATGGGCTGGGCGGGGAGGGGGTGACGGCGGGGAGAGGGGTCCCGGGGGGCGGGGGGGGGTCCCGGGAGGGTCTCACCCGACGAAGTAGGCGAGGATGAGGAGCTGCACGGCGCGGTTGACGACCCCCACCACCCAGCTCTTCACCACCACCGACTTGGGGGTCTCGTAGGAGAAGAAGTCGCTCAAGCAGCGGGTGCGGGGGCACGGGCGGGGCATGGGCAGGGCAGGCAGGGGTGCGGGCAGGGGTACAGGCGGCGAGGGGTGGGCGATGCGGGCAGCGGCAGGCAGGGGGACAGGCGGCAGAGACTGTTGTAGGCAGCGCAGGGCAGGGCTGGCGGGGTTACAGGCAGCGGAGGTGGTGCGGGCAGGGCGGGGCGGGGGGGCGGGGGCACCGCCCGGGGGGGCGGGGAGGGGTCGCTCTCCCCCCCCCCCTCTTCGAGGGGGCGGAGGAGACGGCGGCGGGACCGTGCCGAGTGCCCCCTGCCCAGGGCTGGCGGGGGCGCCCCCCGTTGGGCTCCACGCCTTCCCGACACGGGGAGAGGGGGCCGGGGACCCCGCGTTGGGGGGCACCCCACGTGTGCGGGGTGTCCCGAGGTTGCGGTGCCCGGTTTGGGGAGGCCGCTGCGGGGGGCTCACGAGGGGGGGGCCCGTGTGCGCGGCCCCGTGTTTTGGGGGTACCCCGTGCCGGGGGTGCCTCCTCTTCGGGGTACCCCCGTTCCGAGTGCCCCCTTGCCGGGGTGATACCGTGTTTTGAGTGCCCCCATTTTGGGGGTGCCCCCGGTTTGGGGGTGACCCCCCCCGCCCCCTCGCGGTGACGTCACGGGGCAGCCGGCGGGGCCGCTGCGGCCGGAGGCCTCCCGCATCTCTATGGTGCCAGACGCGGCAGCGCGGCCCGGCGGCGCGGCCGCTCTAGCCCCTCGCCGCCTCTATGGCGAGGTACGAGCGGGACGCCGCGCCCTCTCTAGCCGAAGTCCTCCGGGAGCTCTATGGTCCTGGGCAGCGCCGCAGCCACGCAGTCCTCCCGCGCTGGCGCCCAGAGAGGCTCCTCTCTATGGCGGAAGTGGGGGTGACTTCCGGCGGCGGTGGCGGTGGCTGGGGGGAGGCTCCGCGCGAGGTTCGTGTTGCGCAGGCGGGAAAAGCGTCGCCGGTGCGGGGGGGCCGGGGGGGGGTTCGGCCGGGCCCCGGGGGGTCGGGGGAAGGAGGTCGGGAGGCGGAGGTCGGGAGGCGCTTGGGACCCGGGGGCAGGCTCAGGCCAGGGGGTGCTTGGGGTCTGGAGCAGCGGGTCGGGAATTTGGGGTGCGAGGGGCCTGTTTGGGGGGTGGGGGGCAGGGCAGGGCTGGAGGCACGGGAGGCAGGGGCACAAAACGGCGGGAGGGGCGCGGGGGGAAGGGGGGAGTGGGGCGGGGGGCTGGAGGCGACCCACCCTGAGGGGCAGCATCCCAGGGGGTAGGGGAACGAGGCTGGAGCAGGGAGCAGGTTGGGGGGCTGGAGGGAGTCATGCTCACCCCTGCTCACCTCGTGCTCCCCATTCTCCCCCCACAGCTGCTCTGGCCCGGGGCCGGCCTGGGGGTGCTGACCAACTCCCTGCGCTCGGCCGCATCCCCCAGCCACCATGGCCGACACGCTGGAGTTCAATGAGATCTACCAGGAGGTTAAGGGGTCCATGGTGAGTGAGCCGGGGGGTTGGTCCCTGGGGAGCCCCACTCAGGCCCCAGTGGGTGGCATTCAGTGTCGGGACTTGCGCTCCCGGATGAGGTGCTGCCAGGTGCTTCCTCCACCCTAGCATCGCCACCGCCGCCTCCTGGCAGAGAGCATGTTGCTGGTCTTGCCAGGAGAGCAGGGGCCTCATTTCCGGGGCTGAGGCGTTTCAAAGCTTCGATGGGGGCTGTTGGTGCCAGCCCGGTGCGCAGCAGGCAAAGCTGCAGCTGGGCATGTGGCCAGGGAGAGGGAGCAGGGATGGGAGCATGGCGTGTCTGCTGGAGTCACGGAGAGAGGGCTGCGTGCTGGCCGTTGGTGTGTGCCAGTGCTGGGACCAACCGGAGCCCTGACACGAGCAGCTGAGCCAGTGCCGGCCCTGGGCAGTGGGGCTGTGTGTTTCTGGGTCGCCCTGAGCTGCCGGATGTTGTGAGATTGTCCCCAGAGCCTGACAGAACTCCAGCCCCGAGGGTTCTGTGGCCACTGTGCGGCTGCCTGAATCCCAGATCCAGGTAGCGAGGAGGGTGAGGGCTGCAGCTGGCAGGCGGTTGGGGACGTCTTGTTTCTTCTGGAGGGGTTGTGCCCAGAGGGAGACGGTTCCTTGTTGGTGTTGTCCGGGTGTTTCCCCTTGCGTGGGTGAACCTCACACCTGCCTCTCCCACCAGAACGATGGGCGTCTGCGGCTGAGCCGCCAAGGTGTGATCTTCAAGAACAGCAAGACAGGGAAGGTGGACAACATCCAGGCCTCAGAGCTGGCAGAGGGTGTGTGGCGGCGCGTGGCGCTGGGCCATGGCCTCAAGCTGCTCACCAAGAATGGCCACGTCTACAAGTACGATGGGTTCCGGGAGTCGGTGAGTCCCCGGCCTAGGCTGGCGGCTCTTCTCTTGCTGCCTCATACTCGTTCTGCATGCTCCCTGCGAGTCTCACAGCCCTGACCCTCCCCCAACAGCCCTGACTCTCCCTGAACACGCTTGACCCCTGATTTTCTCATTGCCTCCCTTGTGCTGTTGGGGGCCATGTCCCAGCCAGGGCCCCTGGCAGACCCCCCTGCCGTGTGTGGTGGTCTCATGGCCATTCCTCCTCTTCCTCACTGGCCCAGGAGTTTGACAAGCTCTCGGAGTTCTTCAAGACCCATTATCGGCTGGAGCTGGCTGAGAGGGACCTGTGCGTGAAGGGCTGGAACTGGGGCACGGTGCGGTTTGGGGGTGAGTCCTGGTCACAGTGGTACTGGGGGAGAGAACCCAGAATCCCAGCATGGTGGGGGTTGGAAGGGACCTCTGGAGATGCTCTGGTGCCACCCCCTGCTCCATCCAGCAGGGGCACCCAGAGCAGGGTCCAGCAGCGCAGTGTCCAGCCGGGGTGGGAATCTCTCCAGACAAGGAGACTCCACAGCTTCTCTGGGCAGCCTGGCACAGCCTCCCACCCCCTCACACCAAAGAATTTGCTCTTCCTGTTCAGACAGAACCTCCTGGGTTCCAGTTGGTGCCCCTTGTCCTGTGGCTGGGCACCACTGAGCAGAGTCTGGCCCCAGGCTCTTGCCCCCCGGGGCCCTTTAGCTGTTGCTCAGCATTGCTCAGCTCCCCTCTCAGGCTGCTCTTCTCCAGCTGCACAGCCCCAGGCCTCTCAGCCTGGCCCCAGCACAGAGATGCTCCAGCCCCTCAGCATCTTCCCAGCCTCTGCTGGACTCTTTCCAGTAGCTCCTGGTCTCTCTTGAACTGGGGAGCCCAGCACTGGACACAATCAGAGAATCACAGAATGGTAGGGGTTGGAAGGGACCTCTAGAGATCATTGAGTCCAGCCCTGCTGCCAAAGCAGGATCACCTAGGGCGTGTTGCACAGGAACACATCTCCATGCAATACTCCAGAGGCGGCCTGACTGGGGCAGAGCAGAGGGGGAAGAGAACCCCCCTCGACCTGCTGCCCACACTCCTCATGCCCCACAGGAGCCCATCGGCTTCTTGGCCAAAAGGGCCCATTGCTGGCTCGTGGGCAACTTGTCCCCTTGTCCTTCTCCACAGAGCTGCTTTTAGGAACCTCTGTGCTGGGTGCAGCCTGAGGTGGTGGGACTGGCCTGGTCACTGGCAGTTTCCTGCCAACATGGTGTGTCCTGTGGCACCTTGGCGGGCCCCTGTGGTGGCTGCTCCTCCCTGGTCTGACACCAGGGAACCAGATGGTTCTGTCCTGCTTGTTTCTGGATCCTGGTGATGCAGAGGGCACGCAGGAACGCAGCAGGGAGAGGCTCTGTGGGGTTTGGGAGGAGGCCAAGGCTGCCGGTGGAGATGGGTCTAGGGGGTCACCGTGGGTCAGGCCCCGGGGTGGACCTTGTCCTTATTTCTGACGGTGCCGTGCCAGGGTGCATCCCCCCTCCCACCCCACAGGGCAGCTGCTCTCCTTCGACATCGGGGAGCAGCCGGTGTTCGAGATCCCCCTCAGCAACGTCTCCCAGTGCACCACTGGCAAGAACGAGGTGACGCTGGAGTTCCACCAGAATGATGATGCCGAGGTCTCGCTCATGGAGGTTCGATTCTATGTGCCACCAACACAGGAGGATGGTGTGGACCCTGTGGAGGTGAGTTGGGGGGCTGCAGGGCAGGCAGAGAGGGTGGACGGGTGCCCTCACCCTGCAATGACTCCCTTCCCTTGTAGGCCTTTGCCCAGAATGTTCTCTCCAAGGCGGATGTGATCCAGGCCACCGGAGATGCCATCTGCATTTTCCGGGAGCTGCAGTGCCTGACGCCGCGCGGTCGCTACGACATCCGCATCTACCCCACCTTCCTGCACCTCCATGGCAAGACCTTCGACTACAAGATCCCCTACACCACCGTGCTGCGCCTGTTCCTGCTACCCCACAAGGACCAGAGGCAGATGTTCTTCGTGGTGAGGGGGGACAAGGGCTCTGCCCTCCCTGGGGAGGGGTGACAGGCCGCAGGTTTGGAGGATTTCAGGTCCTTGCTGCCTCTTCTCTGTTCAGATCAGCTTGGACCCCCCGATAAAGCAAGGCCAGACTCGCTACCACTTCCTCATTCTGCTCTTCTCCAAGGATGAGGACATCTCGCTGACCCTCAACATGAATGAGTGAGTTCTGCTCCTGCCAGGCCACTGTCTTGATCCCCTCCCTGGACCTGGGGGCTGTGGGGAGCTGTGAGGGGGATGATGAATCTCCTGGGTTCCTGTTCCAATGCCACCTGCTCCTTTGACTCTGCAGGGAGGAGGTGGAGAAACGCTTTGAGGGGCGGCTCACCAAGAACATGTCGGGATCCCTCTACGAGATGGTCAGCAGGGTCATGAAGGCACTGGTCAACCGCAAGATCACCGTGCCTGGCAACTTCCAGGGGTGAGGCATGGCTGAGGTGGGATAGGTGTGCTGTGTCCCCAGGTGGCCAAGAAGGCCACCAGCATCCTGGCTAGTGTCAGCGCTGGTGTGGCCAGCAGGAGCAGGACAGGGACTGTCCCCCTGGACTGAGCACTGGGAATGTCATTCCTTTGAGTTCTGCGGTCAGTTGTGGGCCCCTCACTCCCAGCAGGACCCGGAGGGGCTGGAGCATGGCCAGAGAAGGGCAACGGAGCTGGGGAAGGGGCTGGAGCAGGAGTGTGGGGAGGAGCGGCTGAGGGAGCTGGGCTGGGTGAGCCTGGAGCAAAGGAGGCTCAGGGGAGACCTTCTGGCTCTGACAGCTCCCTGAAATTCAGGAGCTTGGAGCCAGGGGGGTCGGGCTCTGCTCCCAAGGAACAAGCGCCAGGACAAGAGGAACCGGCCTCAAGTTGCCCCCGGGCAGGTTGAGCTTGGAGCTGAGGGACAATTTCTTGCAGCCCCTGGAGGGTTGTCCAGGGCTGTGCCAGGCTGCCCAGGGCAGGGGGGGAGTCCCCGTGATCCCTGGAGGGGTTTCCAAGCCCCCCGTGGAGCTGTGGTGCTGAGGGACAGGGGGCAGTGGTGCTCGGGCAGTGCTGGGGGAGCGGGTGGACTCCATGGGCGGGAAGGTCTTTTCCAGCCATAATGATTCTATGGTTCTGTGATTCCATGGATGGCAGAATGTGGGATCTTTTGGCTGCAGGAGAGGCCGTGGGGCTGGGCAGTGGTGCAGGGGCAGGAGGAGCTGTTAGTTCAGTGGTCTGAGGCCACTGTCTGAGATCCCCTTGACTTCAGCAGCAGGACTGGCCCCTCTTCCTCCCACATCCCCGTGCTCAGGGGAGAGGCTCTGTGGGGTCTCTGAAAGGTTTCTGTTTGTCTCCAGTTGACAGCTAAAGCCAGAACAAGGTTTGGCCGTACCCGTTTCACTTGTGCACTGTGCTGAATTTACAGCAGAGTGATTAATTTAAACCAGGCTTTATTTTTTCTGCCTACACATATGAGAAAGAGAGCACAAAATCTATTCAAGGCGATATCAAGTGATATCTTGCCATGATCTATTTTCACTGAAGCTTGGATTCTGAGCAGATGAAACGTCTAAATGAGCTCACAAACACCAGAACTGCCAGAGAAAATAACCCGTTTGTCTCCTTCAGCAAACAAACATCAGTCAAAAAACGAATGAGAATTTTTGACTGTTTGAAATGATTTGTCCCTGCAGCCACTCGGGCGCCCAGTGCATCACCTGCTCCTACAAGGCCAGCTCGGGGCTGCTCTACCCGCTGGAGCGCGGCTTCATCTACGTGCACAAGCCGCCCGTCCACATCCGCTTCGACGAGATCTCCTTCGTCAACTTCGCCCGCGGCACCACCACCACCCGCTCCTTCGACTTCGAGATCGAGACCAAGCAGGGCACCCAGTACACCTTCAGCAGCATTGAGAGGTGGGCACGGGGCAGGCTCTCGCTGGCCCCCCAGTGCCCCCCGGCCCTGACCCCGCCTTGTCCCGCAGGGAGGAGTACGGGAAGCTCTTTGACTTTGTCAATGCCAAGAAGCTGAACATCAAGAACCGAGGCCTGAAGGAGGTACCTGCTGGGCAGGGCTGGTCCCCGCTGGAACGCTGCCCCGCGGCTGGGCTGGGCAGGGGCTGGGTACCCTCTTCTCTGCAACATTTTCCTGCTTCTCCCTTTTATTTTTCACCTCTTTTTTCTCTCCTTGCCCTTGTAGAGGAAAAAGGTCCGTGCGATATCCCTTCCTCTCTCTCCTTCTCCTCCTGGTGCAGGTTCCTCTGCATGGCTGTGGTGGTCCCTGACTAAACCCTGACTAAACTCAGGCGTGATGTGCGAGGGGCCCCCCTAACCCACATAACTCTTCCACCCCTGTCTCCAGAGCCGTGATGGGGAGGGGACGTGGCGGGTGTCCCGTCCCCGTGCATGCGCTGGGGGCTGCCCAGGGCTGGGACCCCAAGCAGCGTGGCCAGAGCTGCAGTTCCTGGGTCTGCAGGGAGCAGCTCTCACCTGGCTCTCCCACAGGGCATGAAGCAGAGCTACGACGAATATGCTGACTCCGACGAGGACCAGCACGACGCCTACTTGGAGCGGATGAAGGAAGAGGGAAAGATCCGGGAGGAGAACGCCAATGACAGCAGTGATGGCTCTGGGGAGGAGACGGGTGAGGGCCGAGGCTGGAGGGATGGTTGAGAGGGTTGTCTCAGGCGCTCAGGCTTCTCTCCTTGCCCTGTTGAAATCCTGTCCACCCTCTGCTTGCTCTAAGCTGACCCCTGCTCTCTTCTTCCAGATGAGTCCTTCAACCCTGGGGAAGAGGACGATGATGTGGCTGAAGAGTGAGTAGAGACTGGGCAGGGTCTGTCAAGGGGGGACTTAGGGAAGGTGCCGTGTGGGGCTCTGTGAATGCTGGGGAGCGTTCCAGGAACCGAATCATCAAATCACAGACTGGTTTGGGTGGGAAGGGGCCTTTCAAGCTCATCTGGTCCAACCTCCCAGCACTGAGCAGGGCCATCTGCAGCTAGAGCAGGGTGCTCAGAGCCCTGGGCAACCTCCCCTGCAATGGTGCCAGGGATGGGGCAGCCACCACCTCTCTGGGCAGTCTGGCACAGGCTCTCACCATCCTCAGAGTCAACAATTTCTTCTCTCCAGTCTAAATCTCCCTCTTTCAGTTTCAAACCATCACCCCTTGTCCTGTCCCAGCAGGCCCTGCTCAAAGGTCTCCTTCTGTCTTTCTGCTGGGCCCCTTTGTGTTCTGAAAGGCCTCAAGAAGGTCTCCCCAGAGCCTGTATTGCTTTGTAAATCCCTGGAGTTAAAACTCCCGGGGAAGTGGCGCCGTTCCAGGCACGCACTGCGGTAACATCACACACTTGCAGGGTTAGAGCCAGGAGTTGGGATCGATGTCTCTGGGCTGAGGCCCCAGCAGGGAGGTGGGCCCAGGTGGAGCTGAGCTCTGTGGCCTGAGGGCCTAAAATTTACAGGAAGTTGAAAAATGAGGCGCGTTGGAGGAAGGAGAGTCCCCAGGGAGCTGTTGAGCATGAGCACAGCAGCTTCTGCTCGGGAGCCTCCAGGCTGCCGCAGGCTGGAGAGCGAGCGGCGGCTGCCCATGCCTCGTGGCTGTGTCTGCCCTGCCTCCGGCTTCCCCTTCCGGAGGTGGGCACCCTGAGCTGTCGCTGCCCGGTGCTCTCCCCAGGTTTGATAGCAATGCCTCGGCCAGCTCCTCCAGCGGCGATGGTGACAGCGACCGTGACGAGAAGAAGCCGGCCAAGAAGGCCAAGATCGTCAAGGAGCGCAAGCCCCGCAAGAAGCAGCTGGAGGTGAGAGGCTGCTGCTGGGGGTCTGGGGAGCAGGACCAGCTCCTGGGGCAGCACTGGGGAGATGCAGGTCAGAGCCACGCCTCCTCCTTGTAGAACCATTGAATCATTTTGGTTGGAAGAGACCGCCGAGATCATCAATTCCAGCTGTCCCCCCAGCACTGCCAGATCTGGCCTTTGCCATCCCCGCGCTGAGCTTTGCCTGCCCAGGCCAGGGCTTTGAGCTGGACTCCTGTGGAGGGGTCTGGGTTGAGTCTCTTCCACCAGCTGCGCTGTGCCTGTGCCTGGCTGGTCCTGTTGGTTGTTGGAGGACTTGTCTCCAACCACCTGACCTTTTGACTTGTGTGGCCATGCTCTGACAACCCCATGAAGCAGCTGGATTGCTGCGGGATGAAGGAGGCCAGCTGGGACCCAGCCCCTGGTCCTGGGGCAGCCCTAGGTCTTGGGTGGGTGGTTCCATTTGAAGGTTCCATAGAATCACAGACTGTTTTGGGCTGTGAGGTACTTTTCAGGTCACCTGGTCCAACTCCCTGCAGGGAGCAGGGCCATCTGCAACTAGAGCAGGGTGCTCAGAGCCCCAGCCAACCTCACCTGGGATGGGGCAGCGACCACCTCTCTGGGCAACCTGGGCCAGGGTCTCACCACCCTCAGAGTCAATTTCTTCTCTCGTCTAAATCTCCCTCTTTTAGTTTAAACCCACCATTCCTTGCTCTCTTTCATTCTTGTGCTCTCTTCTCCCAACATCTTAGAGCAAGAAGGGGAAGGACCCCAACGCGCCCAAGCGGCCGATGTCGGCCTACATGCTCTGGTTGAACGCCAACCGAGAGAGGATCAAGTCAGACCACCCTGGCATCAGCATCACAGACCTGTCCAAGAAGGCCGGGGAGCTCTGGAAGGCCATGTCTAAGGAGA
The DNA here is from genome assembly GCA_025345505.1 of Todiramphus chloris collaris. Lineage (NCBI taxonomy): Eukaryota > Metazoa > Chordata > Aves > Coraciiformes > Alcedinidae > Todiramphus > Todiramphus chloris. The sequence continues at coordinate 1,426,835 of JANVCC010000266.1, read as the reverse complement.
AAAAGGAGGTGAGGGATGGGACAGCTGGGCCACTCTGCTGGTGGTGGGGCTGGTGATGGACCTGACTAGGCCTGTTGGGCTCTTGCGTGGCCGCAGGAGCCTGGTGCCCCAGGGGTGGAGGTGGGGGTGGCAGTTGGGAGGGATGTCTCTAGGCTGGGGAGCTGTTGAGTGAGCATCAGCTGGTCTGAGGTGGTGAGGGACGCAGTGGCAGCAGCAGGGTAGGGCAGCTGGGGACGGTGTTGGGTGTGGGTGGTGGTGAAGGTCCTGCTAACCCTGTGCTGCTGCCACAGGAGTGGGATCGCAAGGCGGAGGACGCGAGGAGGGACTATGAGAAGGCCATGAAGGAGTACGGCACAGGCAGCAAGTCGGAGAGCTCTAGAACGTGAGTGTGCAGGGTGTCACCCCTCCAAATCTGGGCTGTCCCCTCTCTCGTGGTGCCAGGGCCTTGCTGGGGCTGGGAGGTGAAGTGCGTCCTCAGGGTGACACTTCTCCCCCTTTCACCCCTCAATGTGCACAGAGAGAGGTCGAAGAAGAAGAAGAAGAAGCAGGAGAAGCAGATGAAAGGGAAAGCAGAGAAGAAAGGTGCCACCTCCAAGTCCTCGTCCTCGAAGTCCCCTGCCAAGAATATGAGTGAGAGCTTCAAGAGCAAGGAGTTCGTCTCCAGCGATGAGAGCTCCTCAGGGGAGAGCAAGAAGGAGGTGAGGGGCTGGGCTGGTGGGGGAGTCACTGGGAGTGCTCATTGGAAGGGGCCTGCTGGTCCCTGGGGCCCTCTGAGGCCTCTGGGTGGGGATGGCGTGTCCGTGTGCCAAATGTGTCCCCAGGTCACCACTATCACCCCTATCACCCTGAGGTGATGGAGAGGCAGAGCCGCTGCCCTGACCTCATTTGTAGCTGCCCTGATATAATCATCCCCTGCCACCCTGATGTCATCATCCCCCGCTTCTCTGATGTCATCCTGCTTTTCCACAGGACTCGGAGGAGGAGGGGGTGGCCAGTTTGCCCCCCAGCTCAGAGGACTCAGCGTCAGGCTCAGATTAGCCATGTCCTGCTGGCCCCAGGCTGGTCCCCAAGGGGCTGGCGCCAGGACTGAGTGGCCCTGCAGCAGCACCCAGCTCCCGGCCTCCTCCTGCCTCTGTGCCGGGAGAGGGGCAGGAGCCCCCTGGCCCCCGCTGCCCAGCGGGGGGAGCGGGACCCTGTGGGGAGGCCGGGGGCACCCTGGTCCCACATTAGCCCCATTTTGCATCAATTTATTTTTTTTAACACTCGGGTTTGTTTCTGTCTCTTTTCCTTTCCTGTTTTTGTATCTTGGGTCCGTTCTCGTGGCAACTTGGATTGAATAAAAACCCCACTGTGGGCAGGTGCCGTGCGGCTGCAGCGCCGGGGGGGCGGCCGCGGGGATGCCCACCCTTGTCCGTCTGCTCGACCCTGATCTGTCTGTCCTGCCAGCCCCGCAGCCCCAGCTCTGCTCCCCTGGCCCAGGGCCAGGGCTGAGCTCACCCGGCTCCATTACCCCCCCGCCCAGCTCCTAATGGCTGCCCGAGCTCCATCCCGCTGCCACCGGGGGTTTCTCTGGACCCTGATCCGATTACCGCCGGATGCTTCCCGGCCTGGCCGTGGGCAACCGGCCCCCTGGGACCCCCTGCCTGCTTTACCGGCACGGCGGGCCCAGGGGCTCTGTGGGGGGGCACAGGCCGGCTGTGAGTTAGTGTTGAGTGGGGAGAGATCAGGGTGGCGGGAGGCAGCCGCGGGGTGTGAGGCGCTGGGAACTGGGTCAGCCGGGGAGGGCTGCACCGCCAGCCCAGGGAGGCTCTGACTGCTGCAGGGCC
>JANVCC010000266.1:1360770-1420009 GCA_025345505.1 Todiramphus chloris collaris | reverse complement strand
CCAGACGTTTCCCACCGAAATCGAGTGGGGGGCTTCGTTGCCACGGCGACGGGCCTAGGCCCGCGGGTTGCGGCCTACCCTGCTACTCGAGCGGGGGATTCGTTACCGGGGTAACGGGAGTAGGCCCCGCTGGAGGACCGGGACAAGGCGGGGTGGGGGAGGGGGGGGCACGACGGGGACACGGCCCCGCATCCTGGGGCGTGGAGCGCGGGCCTCGTCACCACCCCGGAGCTGCCAAGGGGTTGGGAAACGGGCCCGATGGTTTCCAGATGTGGGGTTTGCGGCGGCCGTGACTGGGAGGGGAAGAGCAGCGGGGTGGGGGGGGGGGGGGGGGGGGGGGGGGGGGGGGCCCCGGCGGGGCGGGAGGGAGCAAGGCGGGGAGAGGAGGGCAGGGCAGGGCCGGGAGGAGGCACCGAGCGGGTTTTTCCTGTCCCCGCAGCCCCGGTGAGTCACGGGAGCGGCGGCAGCAGCGTGAGACCCGTAGGGAGGGCAACTCCTCCCCCGCTCCCTGCTCGCCCCGTGTCGTCCACACACCACACACATCCCCCCCCCCATCCCCCCCCACAACACCCCCGGACATGAGGCTGCTGTGGGGAAGGTGAGTGGGGCTGGGGCGCGTGGGAGGTGCTGGGGGAGGCTGGTCAAGGCATCAGGGCTATGATCCCGGTCCCAGAGGGGTCAGGGGGGTGCTCCCGGCCTCAGGAGGGGCTGTTTGGGGTGTTAGGGGGGTACTTCTGCTTCCCGAGGGGTCAGGGGGGGCTGATCGGGTGTTCAGGGGGTTGCTTCCGGCCCCAGGGATTAAGGGGGGCTGCCACATCCTGCAGGGCTTGGGAGGCGGCACAGGACCGAGGGTTGTCATGGTGTGGGGGGTCTTGGCAAGAGGTTAGCACAGCAAAGCGGGGCTGATGTGGATACTGGGGCAAACTGGGGGCCAGTGCTGTGCTGGGGGTGTCGGCACAGGTTGGTGGGGGTGACACGTGTGTGTTGGGTGCTGAGACAGATGAGTGCAGAGCCAGTGCGGGTAAACCAGGAATTGCCTGGTGTTTGGGAACCCGTGGCATTCGGGGCCCAGGCTGGGGTACGCACAAGTACCGACTGTATGAGGTGGTGCTGGCAGAGTGGGGTTGACATGGGGTTTGGGGTCACCATGCCCTGCCCAGTCGGTGCAGGTGATCTGGGGACGGTGTACAAAGGGTGGGACCAGTGACGAGAGAGTTTGCAGTGCAACAGCGGCTGGCACGTGTCCGGGTGCCAGCACAGGTGGACATGAGGGTTTGGCATAGGGCTGGAAGTGGCGGATGGCCACTGGGTCTTGCTGTCCCTGGAGACAGGGCGAAGAAACGCCACCCAAAACACATTTTCCCCCTCTGTCTCTGCAGGGGCTGACCACGCGCCACATCCACCCAGCTCTGGTTTCGCCATGGCCTCACAGCCGCAGCCCCTGTGCGCGGCTGTGCCCTGTGCCTCCACCACGGGCACTGGGCTGGTGACCGGCAGCCCCGAGAAAGGTCTGTGCCCACGGGTGTTGGGGGGGAATTCAGGGTGGGGGGTTTGTCACTCTGGATTGTGCTAGGGAAGCCTTCGTGGGGGTGTCAGGCTGGTGCCTGGAGCCTGTTTAGTGCCCGGCGTGGCCATGATGCTTGTCCGATGCGGTTTCTCTGCTCCCTTCTCTGACAGGCACCGCTCGCCCCAAGCCGCCCGTCCGGCCTAAGCCCCGGGTGCTGCCCAAGCCAGCCGTGCCCACCAAGCCCACGTTGCCGCCCCCCGTGCCAGGCCCACGGCACCCACGCCCGGAGCTACCCTCAGCCGAGAAGATGAACCGCCTGGCTGGGCCCCAGCCCTACGGCGGGGGCAGTGTGGGGGGGGGCCCTCAGGCGCCCCTCCTTCACCATCAGGTCACCAGAGACCCCCAACGGGAAGGGGCTCCCATCCCCTCCGGTGGCAGCTGTGGAGGACCCGGCCCCTGTCGAGGAGGTGCCCCCAGCCCCACTGACCCCCTCCCGCAAGGGCCCAGCTCCCTTCAAAGTGACACCAGTGCCGGTGGCAACCAAACTGGAGCGATTTCCTGGCACCACAGTCGAGGAGATCCTGGCCAAGATGGACAGCAGAGAGGGTCCAGGGAGCCCTGACCGCAGCCGGCTCTCGCCCTTCTGCTCTGATCCCTCCTCTCGCTTCGGCTCCAAGACCTTCACCGCCTTCCGGAGGCGTCCCAGTGGGGAGGCAGATGGAGTCCCCCCTGGCGAGACTCCCCAGGCACCCCAGCCAGTGGGCAAGCTGGGGATGGGGGATGATGGACACCTGGTCACCGAGACGAGGTGAGGGGCTGGGGACAGGATGCTGGCAGGGCCGTCTTGGGGCTGGCGATAACGGAGCTGAGAGCGCGCGGCCGGTGTTCTGCCTGGAGCTGCTGGGGCGGCTGTGCCAGGGCGGCTGTGCCGGGCGGTTTGCTCAGGCCACAGGAACGGGCTGTCCCGGTCGTGGAGCTGCCTCCGGGCCATGAGCCAGTGGCTGTGCCGCTGCCACAGCGGGGCTGCCCTGGGGCTGGGAATAGTGGCTGGTGGGCCGATCTCCCGGGGAATGCCCCCTTCTCCCCAGCCCCCTTTTTCCCAGCCTCGCTGGTTTTATCCTTGCCAGCCGTGCCACGGCAGGGGGAGCAGGCAGATCCGTGTCACTCCTGGCTGCAGGACCTCCTGGGTGAGAGCCAGTGCTCTGAGAGTGGGCACCGCTGGGAGAGTGAAGCAGGGGCTAATTTTAAACCACAGTGTGAGAAACTCCCCGCGAAGGACTGAAAATGTTTTGGAAAGGGGTTTTTGGACAGAATGTCTCTTCTTCCACAGCCAAAGCCTCGCTGGTGGTTCAGTGCCGGTTTTGGGTTTGGCTGTGGCCAAAGGGCCTCACTTGGCCCCGTCCTGTGGGTGGTTTGGGGCTGGGGGCGGGGAGAGGAGAGCAGCAGCGTGCAGGGGAATGTAAATCAAATTCACCCCTGCCCCGTTTCTGTCCATCAGTGGCTCCCCCTCAGCTGGCCCACGCTGTGCCGGGGACCCCCGCGGACGCCGGAGGCCACCGTCCCCCCCTGACGTGAGTCCTCGCCTGGCCCTCCCGCGCCGCGGCTGCTCCGCTCCTGGGCTCTCTCCTTCGGGGCTCTCCTGTCTCTCCGGGGCTCCCTCTCTGTGGGGTGCGTCTCTCTCCTTTCTCCTCGGGGTGCTGGGTGCCCCCCACACTGGGCACCCGGGCGCAGGGCCAGGTGGTTTCGGTGGGGGTGGTGTGTGCCAGTGCCAGTGCCAGTGCCAGTGCTGAGGCGTGGGCAGGGCGCAGCTGTGAGTCACCAGACAGGGTTTGGTGACCTGGCAGGTATGTGGCAGGGCAGGCCCTTTCGGGCTCCCTGCCAGCCCCCCACCCTCTCCCCGTGCTCGCGGTAGTGACCGGGACACCAGGGACGTGGGGACACAGGGGTGACAACCTGGTCAGCGGCACCAGGTCGCCCCAGTGAGGGGTACCTTCCCTGGGTAGTGCTGGCAAGGGGATGCCCACCCCCTTGGTGGGCTCGGGGGGGTGTTTTCATTTCCTCCTGCTTCATTTTTTCCTCTCCATCTGTCTCTGGAGGGTGGGGGCTCAAGGGGGGCAGCAGTGGGGGGCTGGGGGGAAGTGTTGGGAGCAGGGCTGGGAACCGCCCGGGCTGACTCATGCAGGATGTGACCTGGTGCTGGTGGGAAGTGTGGGCACCTCCTCCCTCAGGTGTGGGGTGGGGAGGGGGTGCAGGAGAGGGGGGCTGTGACCTGAGGGTCAGTGACCCCTTGGGGAAGTTCCTCTCGGGTGATGTGACCCCCCCCCGTGGTTCTTTCCACAGCTCTCTTCTCTCCAGCCTGGCACCCTTGGACCCCCTGGCTCACCGCGGCCCCCCACCTGCCCAGCCCCAGGAGCCCCCTTCCATCCTGCTGAGCCTTCTGCCTCTGCCCCTGGCTCTCCCGATGCCCCCCTGGAGCTTCCAGCCCCCGGGTCCCCCACCCTGGCGCCCAGCTCCCCCGAATCCCCAGTCCAGCCTCCAGCCGAGGTCTCCATCCCTGCCCCGGGCGCTCCCTCCTCCACAGCCGAACCCCGGCTCAGTGCATCCCGCTCCCCTGGCTCTCCCCACACCCCTGGCGAGGGCTCCCCTGGTACTGCAAGCCCCCCCAGCACCCCTGAGCTGCCTCCCAGAGTCACCTGCCCTCCTGGCTCCCCCGAGGCTGCCACTCAGTACCCAGCCCCCTCCAGCCCACCCCCTGTTAAAGCCTCTTGTCCTCCGGGCTCCCCAGAGGGACCTGACGACTCCCCAGTGTCCCCACAGCCCCCTGAGGGGACGGTCCCCACATCCCGGGACTCGGGGCTCCGCCGCTCTTCAGAGGGGGTGCTGCAGTCCCCCACAGTGGGCCAGGGCCTGGGGGTGCTGGGCGGCTCTCTGAGCACCCTGCCTCGTCCTGGGGACCCGCTGCCAGAGCTGACCCTGGGCAGCGAATCTGGCTGGAGCCTTTCCCAGTCCTTTGAGTGGACGTTCCCCGCGCGGGGGTTGCGACAGCCAGTGTCCCCCCCACATTCCCCCATCCTGGAGGCGGCCAGCTCGGGGGGCTCTGAAGAGGAGGAGGATGCAGCCCCTAGCCCCCCATGCTCCCAGGGGGACAGCGGCTCCGAGGGGGCTCCGTGTCCAGGGGGTCCCGTGGCCCAGCGAGAGGCCGAGGGCTCAGCAGAGGAGGAAGAAGAGGAGGGGAAAGAGGAGGCAGAGTGGGGTGCCACCGTGCCCTGCTTCCCTCTCTGTGTGACAGAGCCTGTCCAGGACCCAGCTGAGCCTGAGTGCCCCATCAGTGGCGCCCCACAGGATCCAGCCACCGTGGCTTGCTTGGAGTCGGCCCGGTTGCCAGGGGACGAGTGCCTGGTGAGCCTTCAGGGCCCCGGCGGGCCATGCCGTGCCGAGGAACCGAGTGGTCACAATCCCCATGCCGACCCAGGCTGGCTGACGGAGCTGCTGGCGTCGCCGGGGGGCCACACCACGGGGCACCGCTCTCCGGACACGGAGGGGTCGGAGGTGAGGAGGCGCAGGGAGGGGGCAGCTCTGCGGTGGGGTGGTTAGTGCCACGCCACCGTGTCCCTGTGGCGCTGGGCTCCCTGTAGGGCAGCGCGGTGGGACTTGTTGGGATGGGTGGAGGCTGAGCGGGAGTGTGCTGTGCCGCAGGGAGAGCCAGGATGTGGCCACGGGGCCCACTGGGGAGCCAGGGCTAGCAAATCTGAGGCCACAGTTAGTGAGTTGGGTGCCACAGCCATCATCTGGTACCTGCTGGGCAGCCTGGCACTGCAGAGTGAGCTGGGGTGTAGTGGCTGTGAGTACCCCAGGGGGTGGCTGTGAGTACTCCAGGCAGCCGGTGGCTCCTGGCACAGGATCAGGGCCCCGTGGGATGGAGAGGGCAGATGACAGGATCCAGCCCTCTTTGTGACAGGACCCCCAGGATATGAGGGTATCTCTTCCCTGATTTCCCCCCTCTGTGAGCCAGGACTGTGTCCCACTGTAACCCGCTGTTCCCCCGTGTCACCCCTGCTCCCCCAGGACCTGCTTGGCTGGTCGCGGAAGGACCTCCGCAGTGAGTTTGGCGTTGGCAGCGCTCACCAGGCTCGTGCCTTCAACTGGAGCCGTGAGGCTGCGGCCAGGGAAAGAGACTGGTCTGGAGAGACAGAGCAGGACCGGGCGTTTGGGACCACATCGAGCTGGGACAGCCGCTGCAGATCCCAGGACAGGGAACAGCCGGACAGGCCCTTTGGCACTGCCAGGAGGGACTGGGGCAATGGCTATGGAGGGACAGAGCTGGAAGGGGAAGCGAGGCTGGGCTGCAGCAACTGGCCTGAGTCCCGTGGCACGCGGGAAGGCTGCCAGCGGGATCAAGACTTTGGTGCTGGCAAACCCAAGTGGGGCACGGGCTACTTCGTGGGCAGCACAGGCAGCAAGGAGATTGGCGCTGGGCAGGCAGACTGGAGCATGGGATGTGGCCAGCAGCGGGACAAGGAGCTGAGCTGGGCCAGCAGGTACAGCCCTGGTGACCCGGAGAGCCGGGGTGGGGAGATCGCACCCACGTGGGACGGTGAATATGGCACTGATGGTGCGGAGATGAAGGACAAGGAGCTGACCCCAAACTGGGCCAGTGAGTACAGCAGCAGAGATGCCAAGGACAAGGATTTTACCCTGGGCTGGGCGGGCAGATCCAGCACTGGGGACACTGGTAGCCCAGAGAAGGAATTCAGCCCCAGCAGGCCAGGCTGGCACAGCCAGTACAGTACCAGAGACATGGAGAGCCAGGACCGGGAGTTCAGCCCAAGCAGACCAGCTTTAGATGACAGACACAGCACCAGGGACAAGGAGAGCCAGGACAGGGACACGGAGACCCAGGACAGGGAGTTCAAACCCAGCAGACCAAGCTGGGATGATGAGCACAGCACCAGCAACGTGGAGAGCCAGAACCTGGAGTTCAGCGTCAGCCAACTGGCCGAAGCCAGCAAGTTCAGCGGCAGGGACATGAAGACCTGGGACAAGGAGTTCAAACCCAGCAAAGCAACCTGGGATGACAGATACAGTATTGGGGATGTGGAGACCTGGGACAGAGACATGGAGAGCCAGGACCAGGAGTTCAGCCCCAGCAGACTGGCCTGGGCCAGCGAGCACAACACCAGGGACATGGAGACCCAGGACAGCAGGCTCAAACCTAGCAGACCAGTCTGGGATGACATACGCAGCTCCAGAGACACGAAGACCCGGGACACGGATGTGGAGAACCAGGACCAGGACACAGAGAGCCGGGAACAGGAGCTTAGCCCCAGACAGCCAGGCTGGGCCAGTGAGCACAGCACCAGGGACATGGAGACCCAGGATGGGGAGTTAAGCCCCAGCAGACTGACCTGGGCCAGTGAGCACAGCAGCAGAGAGATGGAGGCCCAGGACAGCAGGTTCAGTCCCAGCAGTCTGGTCTGGCATGACAGATACAGTGCCAGGGACATGGAGACCTGGGACAGGGACATGGAGAGCCAGGACCGGGAGTTCAGCCCCAGCCGGTCGGCCTGGGGTGACAAATACAGCACCAGGGACATGGAGATCCAGGACAGGGACGTGCAGGCCCAGGCCCAGGAGTTCAGTGCTGGCAGACCAGTCTGGGATGACAGATACAGCACCAGGGGTGTGGAGGCCCAGGACAGGGATCAGGAGTTGTGGGACAGGGACATGGAGAGCCAGGACCGGGAGTTCAGCCCTGGCTGGCCACCCTGTGCCAGTGGGCCCAGTTCTACAAGCACTGGGAAGGAAGGTGGAGAGCTTGGTCCTGGCCGGCTGAGCTGGGCCAGTGAGCGCAGCATTGGGCAACCCGAGCTGGGCGATGCCTTTGATGTTGGGCAGGGCAACTCGCCAGGCTCCCGTGCCCCCGACCTCCTGGTGCAGGAGCCTGGCTGGGGTGGTGCCCACCGTCAGGAGTGCAGTGCCACTGGGAGCAGGGACTGGGCTGAAGAGCTGGGGGGAGCCCAGTGCCACGATCAATTTGGTGTAATTGGGACAGAGCGGGTGCCAGATCCCTCCAGTGCCAGAGCATCACCGGATGCCTCCATGTCCTGGGCTGGTGGAATGGGGTCTGGAGGCCAGACAGAGTACCTGGGAGGCTGGCACAGGGAGCTCTCCTTTGGCACCTCGGGTGCCACCAGCCACCTGGGCACTGGTGATGCCAGTGGGGTGCAGGCAGGCCAGGCCTGGGGTGAAGACCTGGGCAGTGAGTCCAGGGTGGAAGACCCGGACTGGAGTGGGGATGTTGTCGCAGCCGACCGGAGCGACGCTGAGGCCAAGCGCCGGGAGTGGGCGAGCGCGTTCGGCGCCCGCTGTGCTGCACGGAGCTGCGACTTCAGTGACGGGGAGCAGAACTCGGGAGGCGACACCACCTTGGCGGATGGGTAAGGAGCAGGGTGCTGCTGGTGGGACCACTGCCCTGGGGAGGGGACCTGTCCCCTCAGGTGTCTTGCAGCAGGGATGTTAATGCCATGGGCCTTGTGTCCCCGACTGCTGGAGCTCCTTGGCCCTGGTCCCCATGTGTCCCCGAGGAGCCCCTGGCTCTGGAGCCAGAGCTTTCTGAGGGATAGGGTTTCAACCTGTCACCACAGGATTTTCTGTCTTTGAGGTTACCCAGAAGGGGATGACACCATCAGGGCTCCTTGAACTGGTCTCGCTCTGATGTGAGGAGCCATGTGCCAAGTTTCGGGGGTGCTGGTGTTCCCCCACCCTCTGAAAAAGCAGCAGGATTAGTACCGGGTCCTTACTGCTTTGCCAGGATGTGGGAGCCTTGATTTCAGTCAAACTTATGGAACTGGGGATTCCCCAAATAATAAATTCCCTCAAGCTGCCTGAAAACCAGGATCCCAGGAAGGGGGAAGCAGAAAGCCCCCTGGGGCTTGGGAAGGCCCCAGCCTGTGAGGGGCAGCAGGAACCCTGCCCGGGGAGCTGAGGTGTGTCCAGATGTCGGCACCTTCCTGCACCCTGGGTGTCCCTGATCCCCCCCTTCTGCCCCGTGGGCCCCATGGTAACCCCATGTCCCCCTGGCCACCTCCCAGGGCTGGGGACCCTACTGGGGGTCTGACCCTTTTCTCTGCCTCGAGGGGGAGAGTCAGCATGACCCGCCATGAGTCTGGCATCTTGTTCTCCTTCCCCAAACCCCAAATTCTGCCCCAGCTTTTGGGAGTGGGCTTTGGGGGAACTTCCAGGGGTGCCACCTCCTTGTTGTGACATCCTGGGAGAGGAGGGAGAGTCCTAGACACCTGGCTCTGGTGTTTGTCCTTCCCCATGCCTCAGTTTGCCCCGGAGCGGCATTCAGGGCAGGGCCTGTGTCAGCAGGAGCTGGAGGGACTCCAGGGTCTCCTCTTGTCTCCCCGAGTAGAAGCATCCATCTCCCGGACCCCAGCTTGCTGACGGCTGATGCTCTGGCTGCCCCCCACGCTGTGGAGCCCCCCCGGAGCGAGCCCCCCGGCCTCACTGAGGAGGAGAGGGACACCGCTGAGCTGCTGATGAGCCCAGGAGCCTCCCCCCTGCTGCTGGGGGCTGCCAGCAGGACCCTGCCAGTCACAGAGAGTGAAGGACCCCCCTTGGACCACCCAGATGGGGAGAGACCACCCAGCCGGGAGGAGGAGCAGGTCTCCCTGGGTACTTCTCAGCCTGAGGGACCCACAGACCCCACTGGGCAGGAATTCGCCTTCCTGGAGGTCAGTGAGTGGGGAAGGGGCAGTTTCCAGCCCCCTCGCGCAGCCGCGGGGGGCTTCTCTGGGGTCTCTGTTCCTGTCCCACCCTAGGGGTGGGTGCTCTACCTAAGGGATATGGTGCAGACTTGGGCCCTCCTTGTGCCGTTGTGGGGGTCTGGTGGGTGGGGTGAGGGTGACAGGGCTCCCTGACTCGGCACTAACCTGTCCCTGTCTCCGGGGCTCCCAGGACACGGAGGTGCTGGACAGCAGCGTGTACCGCAGCAAGGCCAGCCTGGGCCGCAAGCGCCGGCACAGGGCACCGGCCCTGCGCCCTGTGGCCTCTGCTGAGGGGGACGCCTGGATCTTCCGGGACTCCACAGGTGAGAGCCCATGGGACGGGACCCCAGGAGGGAGATGAGGACCACAGGAGGGGAAGGGGACCCCAGGAGAGGGATGGGACTGTGGTGGGGGTGACCACAGGAGAGGGACAGGACCCCAAGAGGACATGGGGCCATGGGCGAGGGACAGCGGGGCTGACTGTCCTCGCAGAGGCATCTCGTGGTGATGTTTTCCCTGTGTCCTCTCTGCAGAGCCCCGTCCCACCCAGCCAGCAGCGTCTGATGAGGATGAGGAGGCAGCAGAGGGACCCAAGAGCCGTCGAGTACGATCGTCCCCGCTGGGCAGGGGGGTGAAGGTGCCGCTGTTCCCCGGGCTCAGCACGGCTGCCCTCAAGGTGGGGATGCCAGGACCCTGAGCAAGGGGGGAGGACATCTCAAGGGTTTAGCCTGGGGAGGGGAAACTCAGGTAGTTTGGGGCTCAGGGGGTTGGCTGACGGTGGGCAGGGACAGGCAGGAGGTGGGGGTTGGGATTTGGGGACTTTGTGCCCACCTGATCTCACTGCCTCGTGCCCAGGCCAAGCTGAGGGGCCGCAACCGCTCAGCTGAGGAGGGGACTGCACCAGGGGACAGCAAAGGAACCCCCACCAAAGACCCCCATGTGCAGCGCTCCAAGTCCTGCAAGATCCCTGGCCTGAGTGGGAAGCCCCCAGCCCTGCCTCCCAAGCCTGAAAAGTCCTCGGGGTGAGTGCCAGGGGCATGGGACCTTTGGGGGGAGGGTGACTCAGGGTGGGGGGTGTGGGCAGGTTTGGAGACAACTGGGGTGAGGAGCTGTTGCCTGTTTCTGTGTCCCGGTGAGGGGGGGTTTCCAGAGGGTTTTGGGGTGTTTCAGGGATGTGAAGGGATCTTGAGGGGCTCTGGGGTTCCCTGGGTGTGGGGAGGGCTTTGCTGGGCTGGCTTTTGGGAGGAGCTTTGCAGGGAGTCTGGTCTGCCCCACCCCAAACAGAGCTTGGGACTGATCCCTTAAACCTGCAGCTGGTGACAGAGCTCCCGTCCTGGCCCCCAGACCCGTGCCCCCCACCTGAACCCCCCTGAGAAGCAGCGACTGGCCATTCCTCACCCCCTCCTTGGCTGTTCCCTAGGGCATCGCTTTGGGTCCTGGGGGTGTTTCTGGGGGCTCGTGCTGATGCTGTGTGACACCCCCAGGTCTGAGGCCTCCCCCCCACACTGGCTGCAAGCACTGAAACTGAAGAAGAAGAAGCCGTGAGCGGGGTGAGTGCGGGGCCAGGGGATGCTGGGGGGGACACATCCCAGCCTGCCCCAGACCCTGGGGGTAGGGACACCCCACCCCTTCCCCGTGTGTCCCGGGGAGGTGACCATGGTGGCCCCACGGGTCCCTGTGGTGGCACCCTCCTCCTGCCTGCTCCGGCTGGGACCTCCCCAGGGCCACGTCGCGCCAGGCCGGGTCCTCACCCCTGCCCCCCCTGTCTCTTCCAGGCTCGCGTTCCCCGAGGCTGACGCTGCTGTCCCCAGGATCGGGCCTGAGGACGCCTCCACACACATCTATGCACTTTGTACGACGCTCGCAGGGTCCGCCCCCAACACTCCCCGCTCCTCCTCAGCCTATGAATCTCCCCCCGTGTCCCCATGGTCCCCAGGGCCTGGGGGCATGGGCATCAACCCCCTCCCTCCTCTCACCCCTGCTCTTGTACCACCCTCAGACAACGAGCAGCAGCTCAGGATGTTGGTGCCACTTCGACAGGACAATAAACTCCTTTGGTTGGTTCGGGGGAGCCTGTTTTCTCTCACCCCTGGGCGGGCCCAGGGGCTGTGGGGTGAAGGGACACCGGTGCAGGAGGTGCCAGCAGGAGGAGCTCCAGCTCTGCCCGCTGCGCTCCTGCAGCTCGGGGTGCCCCCACGGCGGCCTGCGGGGGTACCCATGGGTGCTGCCTGGCTGTGGGGCATGGAAATGCCCCCCCCCCCCGGTGCCTCTTGCCCCCGTGGGTGCCTGTGCAGGGGCAGTGTGTGCAGACACGGGTGTCCTTCCATGCCCATCCACCTTGTACCACCCCATTCAGGCCCCACCCCACAGGTCACACACCCACGGAGCTGTGCCCCCTTCCCCCCGTACCTGCGCCTCCCACCCCTCAGCACCCGTCTGCAGCGGCAGCCACTTGCACCCACCCTGACTCCCGCCCACGTGTGTGACCACCCTGCACCCCCACCCCCGCAGCACCAAAGGTGCCATCTGCCCCGCTCCCTGCCCAGCCGGGTGCCACGGTCACCCCGAGGAGGAGCTGGGGCAGACACCCCCCAGCCCTGAGCCCCCGGGTACTGCCTAAGGGACAAGCGCTGCAGTGGCTGTGGCACAACCCAGCCCTCCTGCCTCCCTTTGCAGCCAGGGCGGGGAGCAGAGCCCTCACTGTGCCCACTCTCTGGGCACGTTCCCTCCGGGGCCTGCGTGTGCCCCTGGCGACGGGCACCCCATGTCTGGATTTCCGTGCATAACCTGGTGGGAGGGATCTGGAGGGAGGGGTGTTGATGAGGAGTTGATGCTTCCCTGGCGGTATGCGGGTCACTCCAACGGCCTCCAGAGCAAATTGCTAAATCTCTCCTGGTGTCACAGCTGACCTGGATCGGGGGGAGGGGGCAGAGGTGCGGGGAGCCTGTGGGGCTTTCCGTGCCCAGCCTGGTGCACACCACACGGCTCCAAGCCAAGGAACCCAGCGGATGCTTGGCGGGCTCAGCTCTTCCTGGCAAAGCTTCGCGCCGGGAGCTGGTCGGAGGCTTCTGCTCGACTCTGACCCTCAGCTTCACCCTGGGGCTCTGGCCAAATCTCAGCCTCCTGTCCCTGTGATTCTGCTCCCTCCGGGGCCGGGGGGATGGATGCGAGCTTGGCTCCACACCCATATCCCGGTAGAGCCGCGTGCTACTGGACCCGGGATTTATTCCCTGGGGATTAGGAGAGGGGTCTCCAGACCCCCCTGTAACCTTCTCCCTGCAACCCTGGCCACCCTCGCAGCAGTGTCGCAGATAACAGCGTTTGTTATCAGCCCTGCCGTGATAACACCACCACCCTACTCCCTGTCCCCGCGGCTTCAGGGGCCTGGCCGCTGACCCACTGGCCTTGGCGAACCCAAACGGGGGGTCTCTGGCCACCCACGTGGTTTAGCCCAGACCCCAGGGTGGCACGGAAGAGCTGCCCCCGCTGCCGGGGGTGGCCGGGGACCCTTGGGCGGGGTGGGAGGGGTTGGGACCCGCTCCGCGCTACCCACGGAGCACAGAAACGGCCGCGGTCGGTATTTATGCTGATCCCCGTTCCTGGCCCATCCCGGCGATACCGACCCGCTAATTAGCACCCCTTATATTCCCCTGGTTTATTCCGTTTATTAAGCTAATTGGCCTAAGTAACGTCTTCACCGAGCCGGGTTCGCGTGGGGCTCCGCTCCTCCTTTGCACAGACTTCGGGGTTTTAACTGGAATCGGCAGCAGCTGCAACGTCCATGCCTCGATTTTTATCAGCTTTTAATTTTAATTCCTCATTTAAAGACCCGCTGGCCTCCGTGCTCTGCCCAGGGTGCCCCGGGCCCTTGAGTATTTTATTGCTCGTTATCTCCAGACAATTAAGCCCCGGGTTGTTCTCCCGGGCTGAGTCTCTGCGTCCCCTTTGGGTCCCCTCAGGGCCCACGCTGCTCCTGGACCCACCCCCACATTTCCCAGCCCTCCTCCCTCATTTTTTTCTCAGTTTGGAGACCCCTTCAAGATACCCCCCCTATTCCAGACACGGAATTACCCGCCACCCGCTCTCTTTACGCCGCTTTGCCGTAAGAAGGGTCTCGCCGTGCTGGCGGTAGGGTCCCGGGGGCTTTGCCCTCTGTGGCTGCTCCCTCCCAGCCTCCATCCGCGGTTCCCCCACCGCGCCGGTGCTTGGGTTCTACCCTCGCCGGGTCCACAGCCCCCTCCTCACGATTTACCTGCTTTGGTAGCGAACGGCTCCTCCGCTCCTTGCCCCCCCCACCCCCCCCCCCCCCCCCCCCCGGGCCCCCAGCTTTTCCCGGCCCCTCGAGGCACTCGGGATTTCCAAAGTCCCTCTCGGCTTCCCAGGAGCTTCTCCCTAAATCCATAGCCGCGAGAGCTCGGCCCCAACAGGACAACCCGGTCCCAGCACGGCAGGAGCTCCCCCGTCCTCCTGCTTCCTCACAGTACTTTATTTTCGAGCGGGCGGGGGCGGATTTTCCCCTTCGGGCTCAGCCGGAGCCGTCGCTGCGTTCAGCTCCCTTGCCGGGCAGCGAAGCCTGCACCGAGCCGGGGCGCAGCGAGGGCTCCCCATTTGCCGCGTCCTTCGGCAGAAAGTGCCTTAAAATGGTCTCTTTGTGGGCTGGGGGGAATCCCGGAGCTCCCCCGACCCAGATTTTTGGTAAACGTGTAAAGTTCTCCCCAGCAGGGAGAAATGGGACCCCGGCAATTCGGGACCTTCCCGGCGCCACGACAGCAAACGTGAAAGCCTGGCAAGAAAATACAGAATCACACAGTGCAAAATGACAAATAACGCCGAATGCAACATCCCAGATGTCAAATGCAGCCCCCCTCCCCCCAGAAGCCAAACACCAAATGCACACCCCCCCAATGCCAAACAACAAAGGCACCCCCCGCCAAGTGCAAAAATTGGGCTGCAAAACGCCCAATTCTGCCCTCCAAATGTGAAATGCAACCCCCAACTGCAGCACCTCGATGCCAAACGCAGCATTTTCAGCCGAAGGCGAAATCCCAAATGTGAATTCGGACTCGCCGGGTGCCAGACCCCGCCTGGCGCTTGAGCCCCCCCCCCCCCCCCCCCTCCCCGGAGCTGCGGCACCGGCCCCGGGCACCGGCCCGGCGGGACTGCGGCCCCGCGGCCGGCGGCGAGGGACGGGGGTTGGCGCAGGGGTTGGCGCTTTGACACTTGGGTGCGATGGCGGTGAAACCCCCAGGAGGGAGCCAGATGGAGGTGGAGGGGGAGCTGTGAAATTTCCCACGGGGGCTCCCCCGTCCGTCCTGTCCGTCCCCTCAAGGAGGAGGGCGGAGGAGGAGGAGGAGGAAGGGGAGGTAACACGGTGGGATTCGTTGACCGCGCTCAGAGGGCCGGAGGAGCCGGGTGAGCCCGGGATGAGCTGAGCTGAGCTGAGCTGAGCCCAGGGCCGGCGGCATGGAGGAGGTGACGGAAGCCTATGCCTACGGGGACAACGAGACCGACTGCGAGTACACGGAGTGGGGCCCCTCGCTGGCCCTGCTCCCTGCCATCTACCTGCTGGTCTTTCTGCTGGGCACGGCGGGCAACGGGCTGGTCCTTTGGACTGTCTTCAAAGGCGGCCGGGACCGACGGCGCTCGGCTGACACCTTCATTGCCAACCTGGCTGCTGCCGACCTCACCTTCGTGGCCACCCTGCCGCTGTGGGCCGCCTACGCCTGGCTGGGCTACCACTGGCCCTTCGGCACGGCCGCTTGCAAGGTCAGCAGCTACCTGGTCTTTGTCAACATGTACGCCAGTGTCTTCTGCCTGACAGGGCTGAGCTTCGACCGCTACTTGGCCATCGTCCGGCCCCTGGCCACCGCCAAGCTGCGCTCGCGGGTCAGCGGGCTGGTGGCCACGGTGGCTCTGTGGGTGCTCGCGGCTCTGCTGGCCCTGCCAGCCCTGGTGCTGCGGCAGGCAGCTGCCCTTGGCGGGGACAGCAAGATCACCTGCTACATGGACTACGGGGGCCTGGCCGCCCCGGGGATGGAGAGTGCCTGGGAGGTGGGGCTGGGGCTCTCCTCCACTGCCCTGGGCTTTGTGGCCCCCTTTGCCGTCATGCTGACCTGCTATTTCTTCATCGCCCGCACCGTGGCCAGCCACTTCCGACGGGAGAGGGCCGAAGGGCCCCGCAAGCGCAAGCGCCTCCTCACCATCATCACAGTGCTGGTGGCTGCCTTTGGGGGCTGCTGGCTGCCGTTCCACCTGGTCAAGACCCTCTACGTGCTGATGGACCTGGACGTGCTGCCGTGGTCCTGCAGCCTTCACGCCTTCCTCAACAACCTTCACCCTTACTGCACTGGCATCGCCTACATCAACAGCTGCCTCAACCCCTTCCTCTATGCCTTCTTCGACCCCCGCTTCCGCCACGCCTGTGCCACCCTCCTCTGCTGCCGAACGCCCAGCCCTGGCACAGAGCGCTCAGCCAGCTACTCCTCGGGGCACAGCCACCCCCCTGGTGTCAAGGGCGGGCCAGGCCTGGGGGGCAAGCTGGACCCCGCCACCCAGGAGACGCTCTTCCGTGCTTAACCCCCCCAATCCACCACTGGTGCCCCCTGAGCTGGTCTCCTTGGGGGGACCCACCACCCCCTCCTTGCCCCAGAGCCTGGCTTGCTTTGGGGACGCTCCCCCACTGCACGCAGGAAGGAGAAACTGAGGCAGGGGCTGGGCAGACACTGGGAGGAGCCCCTGGGGGGCTTGGGCAGGGGTAGCTCCCCCGGCACTCTCAGGGCTTTGTGTTTTGTGACAAATAAATGAATTTTGGTTAAAAAAGGAATAAGGTGTGTGCAGTTCCTGAGGGGGGTGGGGCAGGCATGTGGGGGGGGGGGGGGGGGGGAGGGGGGGCGGGGGGGTTCAGGGTGTGCGTGAGACAGGGGTAGGGGGTGTGTGAACCATAGGGTGTCGCTGCCCCCCACAGCTGCCTCTCTCCCCTCCCGAGTCCCCCCCAGATCCCCCTGGCCCTCACTGGGGGCTTAAGCCCAGGGCAACCACCTCCCTCGGCTCTTCCCTATCACACACCCTGGGAAGCGCAAAAATTCCCACCCCAATGCCTCCGAGCAGTGCCGAGATGTGGCTGTCCGAACACCAAAAAAAGTGCAAAACTCCCCCCTCCCCCCGCAAAGTGTCCTGCTGTGGGGTGGGCACCCGCCTGCCCCAACCCCCCTACCCAGGAGCTCTGATTGCATCAGGCCACTGCCCTGTCCCAGCAAATCCCATCTTCAGGCTTTTTGCCTCCTTATCTGAGGCCAGAACGAGCGCTCTGTGAGTCACCCCGCGGCGCGACGGGCCGGTGATGCCGTTCAACACCTGGACCCCGAGGGATGGGGCAGGGGCCGTTCGGGTCTGGGCGGGTGGGGTTCGGGTGCTCGGCAGCCCACGTGAACCCGGGAGTTTGATGAGGCACCAAATGGCTCCTCTCCCGTTTTCCTCCCGGCCTCGCTGCTTCCTGAGGCTTTGCTCTAAATAAATCTTCCCCCTATTTGCTATTTACATCCTTCATTTACTCGTGATGAACTATCCTGTCTCCTCGGCCTTTGTTCCCGCTTGGAAAGGATGCGGTATCATTACTGGGTTCCTTGGGAAGCTTCCCGTCGGGGGGGGGGGGGGGGGGGAGCTGTAACCTTCCCACTTAGAGCCACCCAGTTCTGGGAGCCAGCCCAGCCCCAGCCCCCCGCCCAGGGGCGATCCTTTGTCTTAACGCAGCCAAGGGAGGCGGTGGCCGGCGGGGTCTGTAGGTGGATAACCCCCCCCGGCATGGGGGGTGGGAGCCCAGGGTGGCTCCTTTCACCCCGGCTGGGGGTTCTGGGAGAGTTTCCCCATAGTTACGGTTTGGTCTAAGAGCTGGGGGTAGAAACGCTGCATCTGGGGCACAGCCTGAAGGGAAATTTCACGGGGCGAGGTGGCGGGAGAAGTGTGTTTGCATTCAAGGTGCCTTCCAGGCTCACTTGCCCTGGAGAGACCCCTTGATACTGCTCATCCTTCTGTCCGTCTGTCAGTCCAGCTGTCCATCCATCAATCACTCCTTCCACTCTACCCTTTCGTCTACCCCTCCCTCCCTTTCTCCATCCCTCCATCCTCCATCCCTCTGTTCATCCAGCCTTCCATCTCTCCATCCCTTTATCCCTCCATCCCTCATCCCCTCCATGCCTCCCTCGTCCCCCCTTCCCTCGGTCCGTCCCCCAGCCCCGGCTGACCCGTCGCTGGCGGGGATGCCAGGGCCCCGTGTTTCGAGGGGTGCCGGGGGGGCGGCTTCCTCCCCGGCACGGCGCTGGGCACGGAAACGGCCGCGGGGCTCCCTGCCAGCGGAGACGGGAGCGGACGACTTTCTATCCGCCTCTCGGAGATTTCCCTTTCCCTTCCAGGAGGGAAATGTGGAGCTGAGGAGTCTCTCGGGGGAAATGCGGGGACACTTTGGAGAAAAAAAACAAGGCTGGGGCTGGGGGGGGGGAAGGGGCCGCGGGGGCCCGGACCACCCGTCGGAAGGAGATAAGGAAGGTGTTGCCTTCCTGTGGCAGCCGTGGGGAAGATGAGGAGGGAAGATAGAAGGGGGACAGCTGGAGGACGGGGGGTGGGGAGCGGGACCCTGCCAAAACCAGACACGTCCTTGAAACGCCTGGGATGGGGGGGGAGCTGGGGGTGCTCCCCTGGGGTGAACCTGGGGACCTTCAATCCCCAAAAGCGATGCTTTGACTTCCTCCGGCCGCTTGGCTGAGGTCTGAGGGGCATGGCCAGATGTCCCCAAACCATGTGCTGCGGGGACATGGCACTGGAAAAAAAAAAAAAGATTGCTTCACACAGGGACGTTTTGTTTGAGCTAAAAGTGTGTGGGCTGTGGTGGGGAGACGTGGGGTGATGGACAGGGCAGCACAGCCAGGGCACAGGAACAGAGATGGGTCCAAGGATGAGGATGAAGCCAGGGACAGGGATGAGGGCAGCCCCCCCACATCCCAGGGAGCATCCCAGCCCTGAGCTAATTTTTCAAGGCACCAAATGGCCAAGCAGGAGGTTCAGCCTCCCCCCATCCCACCCGGGGATGCCAAAACGATTTGGAGTTGTGCTAAGTGGGGCCGGTGTCCCTGAGCATCCCCTTTGAAGTGCCCCCCTGTTTACAGCCCAGCTCTGGGATGTCTTTGCGCATCCCACCCCAAAGCAAATGGAGGGGGGACCCCACGTCATGCTGGGGAGGGGGCTCCAGCTCCCGTCTGTGCTGGGAAAATGCAGATTTGCTGAAGCCTCCTGTCCTCAGCAGGCAGAGCAGCTTCTGACGGACCTGGGGGCTCAGAAATAGCCGAGAAATAATGATGGGGTGGGACCCGGTGGCTCCCGGAGCAGGTGTGGTAGGGGGGGTATTTTGGAGGTTTCTGCCCCCAGTGTTCCCACAACAAGCCTGGGGTGACCCACCCAAAATTTGGCCACCACCTCCTTGGGATGCTGATTGTCCCTGAGTCAGGAGAAGCAGCAGCTTCAGGGGGTTGTGGGGAGCTCCAGGGGCTTTGGGGCAGCAGAGCTGGGGCAATAAGTAACAAGGGGATGTAGAGAGAGAAAACTGGGTGAAATAGAAGCAGCAAAATAGTGGGTTTTTTTTCTCTCTCCTGTGTCTCCATAGGTTCTAGCACCTTCAGCCATCGAAAGTCTTGGGAAGGGCTGTGGCGTGAGACCCCCCAGGAGTCCAGCTGGCCCCACACTCCCGTGTGATCCTTTGGGCCTGTGATCCTCCCCTGGATGGAGGGACCAGGGAGGACAAAGAGGGGTGGGAAGGGCAAATTTGGGGTAGGGTGGAGGTTTGAGAAGGAAGGAGGGGATGGAGTATGGGGAAGAGTGGATGGATGGACAGGTGTGGAGGGGAGGGAAAGATGGGTGCATGCCCAGAGAGATGGAGGGGTGGAGGGATGTCTGGAAGGATGGACAGACAGATGGCAGGCTGGAGGGATGGATGGAGGGACATACAGGCAGATGGACAGTTGCAGGGCTGGGTGGGTGGGCACGGGGACAGTGGAGCGGCAGTGCCGCAGCTGGTGCTGCCAACCCCACCGAGCAGATGGCACCGAGCAGACCCCCCTGCCAGGGCACTGTCCGGCAGCCCCCACCCCACTCCCCCATGCTGGCCGGACACGGCACAGCTGCTGCCCGACCTCCCAGCTCTGGCCAGTCGAAGCGGCCCCCGCACCCCCCTGCCTGGCCCGGAGGGGGTCCCGGGGAGCGGGTGACACCGAGGTGACCCGGCTGCCGGCAGCTGGGCCCCGCCGGGACGGGAGATGCTGCTGGAGGAATAACAGGAAGCGCCGAGGGGAAAACACGGCTGATGCTTTCTGCAGGCTGCGGGCCACCGCCAGCCCAGCCACACACGCATGACCCTGCCGCACACGCGTGACCCTGCCGCACACGCGTGACCCTGCCGCACACGCGTGGCCCTGCTGCACACGCGTGACCCTGCCGCACACGCGTGGCCCTGCTGCACACGCGTGACCCTGCCACACACGCGTGACCCTGCCGCACACGCGTGGTCCCAGCCCTGGGCTGGCTGCGTTGATGCTCTTTATTGTTGAGGTTCAGCTCTGAAAAAGTGCTGTCGATTTACAAAAGTCCGCGGATATAAAATGCTCCGTACAAAGACAGGGGGGGACTTTGGCTGCTCCCCTTTTGCCTTCCCTACCCACCTAGGACGGATGTTGTGTGGAGAGGGGGAAAGGGGGAAGGATGACAAGAGGGGAGAGGAGAGGAAGAGGAGAGGAAGAGAAGAGGAAGAGAAGAGAAGAGAAGAGAAGAGAAGAGAAGAGAAGAGAAGAGAAAAAGGAAAGAAGGAAAGGAAAGGAGATAAAGAGGTAGAGAAACAAGAAAATAAAAATACAAAGAGAAACAAAGGAAAAGAACAAGAAAAATGAAAGAGAAAAGGATGAAGGTGAGGACAAGGATGAGGACAGGGCACCCCATGGCCGGGCATCCCCTCCTCACTGCAGGGCAGGCAGTGGCCTGGGGGTGGGTGCCATCGTGGATCACGGGATGCCCAGGGCCGTCACCCAAAGGCGGGTCCCTGCCCCCTGCAGTGGGACCCAGCGATGCCCGAGGCCAGGCTGGTTTTGCTTCAGAGGGAGAGAGATCGGGTGTGGCTGGCAAGCAGGGACTGTGTTCGCTTTCCTCCAGGTCCCTGGATCACGGCCAGCAGCGGTGCAGGGACAGGCTGGTCCTGGGTCTCCAGAGGGGGCTGGGGAGGGGGGGATGTCTCAAACTTACCAAAAAGAAAAAAGAGCCCAAGACCAGAGTGCGGGGGGCTGCTGTCCTGCGGGTGCCAGGCTGGACGGGTGCAGCCACAACGGGGGTGCGACCTCACTGTGGGTCCCACCTCGCCATGGGCCCCACCTCACCTCAGCCCCGGGAGATGCCTGGTGGTGGGGATGGCATCACCAAGACAGCACTTTGCCTCTCTTTTTTTTTTTTTCCTCCCCGTTTTCTCCTTGTTTTGGGGGTTGGTTTGGTTTCAAACGGCACCCACAGCTACACTCTAACTCCATGTGGGGGGACACGGTAAGAAGATGAACCAACTCATGGGCAGACCCCTGGGAGATGATGAGCTCCCCAGCCCCACCGTGGTGCCTGACACGCCGTGGCACTGGCCTCGGTGATGGTGTGAAACGCACATGGGGACACTGGCCGCCCCAGATGGACAGAGGGGTCGTTGGCTTGCTTTTTTTTAATCTTCTTTTTCTTTTTAGTCTGTTTTTTTGGCGTTCCTTTTGCCTCCCAGCCTTCCCACACCGGTGAGCAGGGACGCAGCGATGGAGTCCCCAGCGCTGGGCAGTACTCAGTTCCTGGTTTGGCCCTGAACGCGCTAGACTTTGGAAGAGAAAGGCGAGGACCGACACGAGGCGAGAGCCGCCCCTGGGAGATGCTGGCGGCTCACAGTGGCCCCGCTGCTGTCCCGGCACTGCCTGGTGTCACTGGCATGGCACAGACATCCCCCAGGAGCCAAGCTGGGTGCCAGTGCCACATCCTGGGCTTGGTCCCCTCGGCTTTTCAGGGAGGCTGGAGAGTGTGGGTAGGATTCAGAGTGGGGCTCCACTGGTGCTGCTTTTGGTCTAGGAATGCGGATCTCCCTGGTTTTGCCCAGGGAGGGCAGTTGGTGTCCCCCAAGGCACGCGCCACTCCGGGGGTCTCTGTCCCGAGCGTGGGAGGTTTTCCCCAGCTGCAGCCCCTGGGACCCCCATAGGAGCCTGTGCTGCTGACCCCACCAGTGCTGGGCAGCAGGAATGGGGGCTTCACGGTCACGGTGATGGGGGAGCAATCCTGGAGGGTGCAAAACTTGTCACTTTGGGGCAAAAGGAAGAGGATCTGTCCCCTGGCCTCCCCTGCCATGGCCAGGTCAGCATCTGGGGGGGCCAGCCCAGCACGGGGGGCAGTGGAGGGGACAAGGACAAGGCACAGTCAGGCATCCCCGCTGGGGCAGGCAGGGTGGGGGGACGCCGGAGATGGTGGCAGTCAGTACCTAAACGTCCTCGTCCTCGCTGGCTTTGCTCCAGCGGTGGCAGCAGTTGGCGGTGATGCCCAGCAAAAAGTTGGTGGCCACCGAGGCGATGGAGACGACGAAGCCAACAAAGGCGATGAAGAGATAGTCGTCCAGCGTCAGCGTGAGGTGACAGGCCTGGAAGCTCTCCTCCGTCAGGGAGAGCAGGGGGGCTCCTGCGACCTCGGGGGGGGCCCGGCACTCGGCCAGCTGTGAATCTGCCGGGGCAGCGGCGTCAGGGCTGGGGTCCCCTGGGAACGCGGGGCGGGGGTGCTGGGGGACACAGCACCTACCTGAGGCGCAGCGCTGGATGCGTCCTCGCAGCCACTTGAGGAAGGGCTCCATGGCACAGCCGCAGACCCAGGGGTTGCCGCCCAGGCGGAGGCCCACCAGCCCCGGCAGCCCCTCGAGGGCATCAAGGCTGATGGCCGACAGCCCCCCGTAGCTGAGGTCCAGCTCACGCAGCTGGGCCAGGCCACGGAAGGCGTCAGGGTGGACGCGGCGCAGGCCAGGGTTATGGCTGAGGTCGAGGCGCAGCAGCCCACTGGCCTCCAGGAACATGTCGGCCGGCACCAGGCTGAAGTTGTTGTAGCTGAGGTCGAGGTGTGCCAGGCGCCGGGCGCCCATGAAGAGCCCGGCCGGCAGCGCCTCCAGCGAGTTGTTGCGCAGGTCGAGCGCCCGCAGCTGCCCGTAGCAGGCCAGGTAGCCCGGCGGGATGCTGGCGATGCGGTTGTGAGCCAGGCTGAGGTTGCCGGTGTCCAGCGGCAGCTCGGGGGGCACCGAGAAGAGCCGCTGCCCGCTGCAGTCCACTGCCTGCCCGCGGCACGTGCACAGCACTGGGCAGCCCGCCCCGGCGCCCGCCACCACTACCGCCGCCGCCGCCGCTGCCGCCACCAGCCAGGGGCCCAGCAGCATGGCGGGGCGGCGGCGAACCCCCACCCAGGGGCCCGGACCCTCAGGGGGCAGCGGGGGCCATCCCACCGCGGGGAAAGGGCCACCTGCCCGCTCACGCCAAGGGCTGCTGGCGGCAGTGGTGCTCGGGGGCCAGGCCAAGCTCTGAGCTAGCAGAGCGATGCTCCGGGCATCCTGGTGGCATTCGGGGGGCCACGCCAAGCCCCCCGGGGGCACGCCGATCTGCGAGCCCCAGGGCACCAGTGGAGCCGGTGCCTGGCCGTGTTTAGTTGCCTGTGAAGGAAGAGGGGCAGGAGGAAGCCATGGTAGCCACACACCCTGCCGGGGTGGGGGTAGGGCTACAGCTCATGCAGCTGAGGGTGGCCGTGTGGGGCACCCGCACCCTCCCCGTGCCCCCCATGCTGGAGCCACTCCCCTCCTCCAAGCACCCCCTCGGGGATTTTGGCTAAAAAAAGAGCCCCCCAGCCCCACTGACCTTGGTCAGCTCGTCACAGCTGGTGGTGGGCAGCAATGGGGGGGTGCCCGCTCCTCGGCCTCCCTGCCAGCCTCCCACAGCCACCGGCTCAGCCACCAGTGCCCATCTTCCGTGGGGACAACCCCCTCCCTGGCACCCATCCGAGGACCCGGCCTGCTCTTGCCCCCCACCGCTGGCCATCTTTGCCCCTTCCCCCCTCACCCATGCTCTCCCGGCTCCATCCTCTCCCCAGCGCCCCATCTTACCAAGGGGATCACGACAGCCACCGCCGCCCCAGCCACCCCCTTTCCAACCACAGCCCCCCACCCCTCCGCTGGTGCCGGGGTCCCCCTGGGGTACTCACGCTGGCCAAGGGCTAAGCGAGGGGCTGGGCGGTGAGATGGGGGTCCCCGGGTGGCCGCCTCACCCCTGAGGCTGCCACGTTGGGCGAGAGGCTCCCGCAGCTGCGGCCGAGGCTGCTGCCGAGCCTGGCGACGGGAGCAGGTCTTTCCCCACCTCCTTCCTCCCCTCCTCCTCGTCCTCCCTTGTCTCTCTCTGTCTCTCTTTTTTTTTTTTTTTTTTTCCTCTTTTTTTCCTTGAGGGCCAGATACTGACGTTTCGGTGTCTCTTAGCAACTGCCTCCACATCTCTGAGCAACAGGAGAGCGGGATGCGGAGCCGCCGGAGCGATGGAGACGGCGGAGGGTGGAAATGCCCCCGCCCCGGGAACACCCCAGCCGGGGGGACCCGCACCCAAGCGTCCGAGGCACCCGGGCGGGGTAGAGAGGGGAGGGGGGTGGCATTCTGCCCCCCGCCACGGGCTCGGCCGGTCCCCAGCCCTCCCCACAGCCCGCGACCCTGGGAAGCATCCCCGTGGGATGGGGTGAATCAGGGTTTCCTGGCCTCTGAAAACAGAAACAAATTGCGTATCAGCAGAGGGGACGGTGAGGATCACGGCGGGAGCGACGGCACCCGGCAGCGTTCACCCCGCTGTCCCCGGGCCGCAGCGCCCGCTGGCCCGGCCTCGGCGCTGGGGGCTGCATTTCCAATTAGAGGCCAACCCAGCCCCACCGGGTGTGCAACCCCCTCCGCCCCGCTACAAGCTGAAATGCGGTGCCTTGGGTTGGGGTTGATTCTTTTTCTTCCTGCTCGCAGACCTGGAAAATGCCTGAGGTTGACGCTGATTGTTTTGCTCCACGCGAGCTGAAAAATTCAGTTTCCCTTCTCCTTTTGGACGGGGAGGAGATGGAGCGGGTTCTAACGAGCTGCTCTCACCCCCGCCTCTGGCTTTTTACCCTGAGAACGGCTCTTTTGGATCACAAGGATGCTCTGGAAGTGTCAACACCCCGGCTTCGGCAGTTTTAGAAAGGAGGCACTTTCAAAGCCCAACCTGCCCGCATCTGGCTGGGGAGGAGAGGGGAGAGTGTTCCTCGTTTGAATTTTTTCCTGCATTTTTCTTGGAGTTGCTCCTTTCCCCAGCTGCAGGCGCCGGGCGGATCCCGGTACCCGGGTGGACCCCGGTACCCGGGGCTGTTTGGTGCCCAGCCCCGGGGGCGGCTGCAGGCAGACGGTGCCGGCCGCCGCTCCCCGTGCTGCTGGGTGTTAATTAGCGCTGCTCGCCGCCCGGACTCCCAGCAGGCTTCCAGGGAAACTCCGGGAGCCGGATCCACGCAGACATCCCAGGAGCCAGCTGCAGCTCAGACAGACACATAATTAGCGATAAGACCCGAGCCTGGATGCAGATCTCCTCCCGGCATCGATTAGCGCTGAGGGTTTTTTTTCCAGCCCCCCCAGCATTTCAAGCTAATTTGGCAGCAAATAAACGAGCAAATTACCCCCACCCACGGCCCTCGGGGCCAAGCGGCACAGCAGAGCTCCTCTCGGGCCGCCTTGCCAAGCCCCTGCCATCGCAGCCCCGCGGGCACGGCCGCGGTGTCCGGGCACCGCCTCTGCCGGAGCTGCCGCCCGCTCCCCTGGACCAGGAGCCGGGGTGAGGACTTTGCCTTCGGAGTGCCAAGGAGCCCGGGCTGCCTCGGCCAGCTCGCCCACGGAGCCCCTGCGAGAGCCCAGGGCGGCTGAAGCAGCGTTTCGGGGCAGACGCACAGGCGGGAGCGCGCCGGCGCTTTGGGTGCTGGCTCCGAGCTCGCTCCCGGCTCCCTTCTCAATTTTAATTCCCTTTTATTGTGAGGCGTTGGTAGCCAGGCAGCCTCTCCTGCGGCCGCAGCTCGACCCCGCAGCCGCCAGCTGGGCTCACCCCGGTCCCCAGGAGCCTGCGATGGCTCCGAGGAGCTTGGCTCGATAAACCTGCCTTGCATTCAGGGCTTTATCTCTTCCAGAGCAGACAGCATCTGATAGCTCGCTTTAATCCGTGTGCATCCAAGCTTTGGAGAGGAGGAGGGGAGGAGAGGAACGGTTACATCTCCTCTTTTGATGGGTGGGTGAAGCTGTGGGTCAGAAGCAGGAGCTCCCCCAGCCCCCTCGACAAGGCAGCAGCCGGCACAGCTCTCGGTTTGCAGCCTGAACTAGCAGCAGGACCCAAGGCCCAGCCGTCAGGATTTCCTCAGCACCCTCATGGCCCCCGACTGGGCAGATTGGCTGCGGTGACATCCAGGGCAGTGCCTCTGACTCCTCAACAAAAATTAGGGTTATGGTGTCTGCCTCTCTCTACTGCCAGCACCTGGCGATGGCACGGGGCTGTGGTGACACCAGCGGACATTCGTCCTTCCGTGCTGGGGAGCCACAGGGAGAGCTGGAGGTGGAGGATTGGGTGCATCACAAGTCCCCTCTCGTCCCCGCTGCTGAGCGTGTCCACAGGTTTCACTGAGGCTGGCTGGTGGCGGGGGCTGGGGCTGCGGCAAGGCGTGAAGTGGGTCTGCCTCAGGGTGCTGGTGAGGCCCCATCACTGCGGCACCCACCAAAAGGCAGCCGCTTCCCACGCTAAGGCAAAGCAAGTTCACTGGAAGGGCAACGGTAAGAGCCACAACCATGGGCTGTGGCTGCACCCAGGGCCACGTGTTCCCGCATCCAGCATCGCGTGCTGGGTGCAGAGTCCCTCACTAGCGGCGTGGGTGGACACCCTGTGAAACCTCCCAGTGCCCACCGCTGTTTAGGCAACAAGCTGGCATCAAGCAGGACCAGTGCTCCGTCCCCCCGCGTCACTCTCAATACATCAGATCCGCACCTTTCTAAACCCGGATGCTCCACACCCAGCAGCAGGGCCGTTTGGCTTGGCTCGGGCCTCTGTCCGCACAAGATACATTTTTCCTCTGGCTGTCGGTCTGTAAGCAGGAGCAGAACTCCTGAACTCAAAGCATCTTTCAGAGTTGAGCCCAGAGTGTCTGTGTGAGGTGGGGAGCGGTGGCTTCAAAATGATTTGCATACAAATGGGTATCACTCCTGTGCGATCTTCCCAGCACACAGGAAAGGGCTGTGGTGAGGGCGGCTGGGGCTTCTTCTCTGGGATTCCAAGTATTTCTGCAAACACCGCTCACCCCAGTGCCTCCTCTGTGTTTCTTTTTGCACCTGATGCGTTGTTAGCTCCTTCAAAGTCACTTCAGAGCCATTTTTGCAGCTTCAGTCTCAGAAAGAGCCAGGGTTTTTGCTTCTCACCTGCATACTCCTGCCTGTGCCTTGCTTGGGGGGACAGGAGCGTTTCCAGGGGAGCTCACCCACCTCAGCCCACCCGCTCACCCACCCGTGCCCTCCCCAGCATTCCAGCTGCTCTCAGCTGTCCTGTCCTCTCGATAGGACAAGAGGAAATGGCCTCAAGTTGTGCCAGGGGAGGTTTGGAGTGGACCTGAGGAATAATTTCTTCTCCTCCGGGGTTGTCCAGGGCTGTGCCAGGCTGCCCAGGGCAGGGGTGGAGCCCCCGTGACCCCTGGAGGGGTTTCCAAGCCCCCCGTGGAGCTGTGGTGCTGAGGGACAGTGGTGCCTGGTGGACTCCAGGAGCTGAAAGGGCTCTCTTCCAGCCAAAATGAGTCTAGGATTCTATGATCACCACGCCAGGGGATGCTGATCAAGTAAACTTGGCAGCAAACACCAGTGAAGACCAGAACCAGGCACCAGCTTTGTGGGAGGGAGGGTAGGAGGGCAGGGAGATGCCCCCCTCTCTTTTCCCACACAGTGTGCCCAGAGCCACTGCAGGAGCCATCTCCCTGCCCAGGCACAGTCAGGGGACACGGGCCAGGTCTCCTTGGACCTGGGGCAGTGGAGAGGAGGCACCAGTGGGCAGGGGCCTCACCACGGTCTCTCCCACAGGTTGGGTGGCTGCAACCTCAACGCTGCTGGCTGCAGGGACCTCACTGCTGTGCTGGGCACCATGCCCAGCCTGGTGGAGCTGGACCTGAGCAACAGTAGCTTGGGTGATGGTGGCATGCGGGAGCTGTGCGGGGCACTGTTGGCACCTGGCTGTGGCTTGTGGTTTATGGAGAGAAGCAGCTGCCAGGGCATTGAGCCCAGCTTAGCCATGGCCCTGTCCCTGTGCAGGCTGTGGCAGTGCCAGCTGACCGAGGCGAGCTGCGGGGCTCTCACCCAGGTGCTCCCCACCAGCCCCAGGCTGAGGGAGCTGCACTTAGGGAACAACAAGCTGGGGCACAGAGGCGTGCAGAGGCTGAGTGAGGGGCTCCAGGGGTCCCGAGGCTGGGGGCATGCTCTCTGTAGGGGCCTCCAGCCACTCACTCCCCGATGAGTCTCCCTGGGGACAGTCCCTCTCTGGGGCAGTTTAAACATCTTCAGTTGGATGCCAAGAGCTTCAATATCCAGGGTGCTAACAGCTTAAAAATACAGAATTATTTATTTATCAGCTAGATTGAATTATTTATTATCCCCCTGATGATATAAGTGGGGTTTAGAGCTCTCCAGGCAGAGCAGCAGAATGCTTAGTGTCCCCACTGCAGTGATTCCATCCGTCAGCACCTTTCAGGTGTATGTCCATCGATGTTTGTTCCTTGAAGTCCAAGCCTATCATATTTTGTGGTTGTGAGAAGAAATCAGGGGGGCTTCCAGGAAGGAGGAAGTCCAGTCCTGCCCCTACCCATCTGAAGGGATGTTCTCCATCCTGGGGAGATTATAACCAGCCTCAGAGAGCTCTTGAGAAGCCTGGAGCAGAGCCTTTGGAAAGGTTCCCTCGGGCAGCTATTTCCAGGCATCCAGAGGACCCAGGGTGGAGAGATCAGGGAGCACAGGGAAGGTTTCTGGCTGTGAAGGGCTGTGCATGGAATGCCCCAATGTCTGCTCTCTCCCTGTCAGCCTGTGGCAGTGCCAACTCATGGGTGCCTGCTGTGAGGACCTCTGTGCTGTGCTCAGCACCAGACAGAGCCTGAAGCACCCGAACGTGAGCGAGAATGATCTGGGGGACAGCAGTGGGTGGCTTCTGTGTGAGACTGACCCTGCAGTTCCAAGCAGGTCTTATTCCTCTTCTTTCTGGGTTTATTGGGGAAAATGTTTCTGTCATACCCATGGTAAATAAAAATCCCCTCCTGGAAATCTGCTGGTACTGCGATGCTTCCATTCACTCCTGTGCCAGCTGCAACACCCTGGGACCCTTCCAGGGCTGGCAGCCCCAGGGATGGTGACACCTGGGACCCCACTGTGTCCTCGTAGCATGGTCCTGCTGAGTGCACGGCCCTTGCAAGAGCCCTGCAGGCAGCAGGGCCAGCAGCTCCCCTCCCTGGGTACCAGGAGCACAGGGCAGGAGAGGTGACAATGCCAGCTGCACCGAAGACCAGACAGCCCCGGTCCCTTCAGAGCCTGGCTGGGCTCTGCAAACTTCTTGGCCCTTTCACATCGTCCAAAAGTGCATCATAGCTTTTGCTGTTTGTCTGTCCCCGTCTGGAAATACTCAACAGCAGCTGGGGTTTCACCAGGGCTCTCCATGGCCAACACCAAAAGCCTGGGGCCTGGCGGGTGCTACCTGTGCCAGCATGGGGCCGAAACAAAACTGCTTGTCACCAAATGTGACACTGAGTGACAGCCCTGTCCTCTTCCATCAGCAAACCTTGATCCTCCTGCAGCCTTGCACCTCTAGGCAGCTCTAGATGAGAACCAGACCCTCACATCCTGTCCTCTGCCACAGGGTCTGGAAATTGTTGCTTCCATGATGATGTCTAATGAGGTAATTTGAGGATCATCATGAGGGACAGAAGCCAGCTGGCAGGGAACAGCTGGAGTCAGTGCAGCCCGAGAACACCAGGGGAGCCTGAAACAGCCCGAGAGATCCTGTGCAAACAGGCAACATGAGCAGCCCAGACACTCT
The DNA here is from genome assembly GCA_025345505.1 of Todiramphus chloris collaris. Lineage (NCBI taxonomy): Eukaryota > Metazoa > Chordata > Aves > Coraciiformes > Alcedinidae > Todiramphus > Todiramphus chloris. Next base: position 1,390,571 of record JANVCC010000266.1, on the reverse strand, counting down.
GCAGAGATTAAGAGAGCCCAGAGGTGCCACAGCCACCCTTAAAGCACCTGAGAAATCTGCTAGTGAGTGAGGTCAGAACAGACAAACTAAGGAGACCCAGGAGCTGGGAGAACCTGGCAGCCAAGCCGGGGCTCCAGGCCAGTAGCTTCCAACAGCTTTTGGCTAGTGTGGGTCTCTGCTTGCGGACCCCGAGCTCGTCTCGGCCACTGTCACCAGCTCTGCAGAGCTCAAAGCTCTAAAGACCCACCAGAAGCTCTAACTGCCTGCAAGACCCTTCCACCGAGACACTTTACAAACTCTTCTACACTACTCAGCCCCCTCCAAGCCCATCATTAAGCTCCACAAACCCACTCTGACGAGCCTGAACCCCTGCTCTTGAGGGGAGGTGGGTAGGTCTGGAGAGCTCCAAATGGGCCCAAGGCCACAGTTCTGCATTTGCTCTTGGCAACCTGCATCTGAAAGTCAGGGGGAAGAGACCTCACCGCACCAGCACAGTGCTGGGGGACAGGGACCCTCCTCCTGGGTGGCTCACAGCTCTGATCACACAAAGTAGAAAGCCCAGCCCTGTACCTGCACAAGGGCTCCCAGAGCAACACATCCTGTCCCTCCAGGTGGGACTGAGTCCCTGCACTGCCCCCACACACAAGCACAGCCCCAGGGGAGAACCCCTGGAGAAGGAAGGAACCATTATTATGTGGGGACTTTCCCTTTTCATCTGAGCATCTTCCCCAGCGCTGCTCTCTGCAGGGTTTGGTTTTGAACTGCTGGAGCAGCAAGGGCATGCAGCTGGCCCCAGGCAGCTCTGCAGGGCCAGGGCTCCGTGGCTGCCCCAGGGTGGCCACGCAGTGCCCAGGTGACCGCTGCCAGGGCTGGGGACTTGCCACAGGAGCCAGGAGCTGCCATGGGGCAGGGCCAAGGGCACTCAGCAAGGGAGACCAGGACTGTCCTCAGGAAATCCCATCAACCTTTCCAAGCCACAGCTTCCAAAGGCATCCCTCTCCTAAAGCCACCTAGAAAAACAGGACCAAGAACTCCTCCCGGGCTGTGTCTCTCCCCAAGGAAAGAACAGGGACAAGACATTAGACATCACTTAACTGCCCAAGCAGAATTTTGTCACTGTAGGAAATATTCTGTCTCAGTGACAAAAGGTGACAAAAATTCTTGAAGGAAAACCACTTGTAGATAGAAGTGTTGTTAAATACATAAACACAGCCCAGAACAGGTGATGGGAACACCCCTCAGGCTGATTGGAGAAGTTTTGGTCTTCCCTACAGCAATTCCACAGCTACAGCTGCATGCACAGAAACCGCAGCCATGGGTCTCAGACCAGCATCATCCCAGGCCGGCAGGGAAAGGAGAGACGCGCTGACGGAGCAGTTACTGCAGCTGCGTTTTGTTCAGAACTTTTATTTCTGTATAAAAATAAAAAAAAAAAATTAAAAGCTTAAGATTGTAAATACAGTGCATGCCGAGAAGGCAGAAGTGAATGCAGCGGTTGCGGGAAAGCACGTTTCTTTGCCTCGTCTCAGTTTTTGAGGTTGCAAGCTGTGCCACAGGTAGAGCTGGTCTCAGGCGGGGAGTGCCAAACTGCTGAGCTCGTACGCTTGAAGTACCGAGGTTTGCTCTTGCCAAAAATATCCTCCAGCTTCGGGCTTGGAATAAGCCCAAAGATCTGGTCAACGTTCACTGGGTGATAGTACTGGTGTAAAATGGCTTGATTAAGCTGGGACCCTATGGAACCAACCACATCAGAGACACAGATTCATTATAAATTGGTTTTTGGTGCTGCTCAAAATTCCCTTTTCCCGAGAGCCTGCAGGACGACGATGACTCTCCTTCCATGCCTGGACAGCCATCACTCACCCAGCGAGTGCCATCAGCAAATCCCTGAGCCCCACACCCATCTCCAGACTGCCAGCAGCAGGTTTTGAGTTACTCAGTGCAGCAGACATGTCCCAAACCCACCTCCTCACCTTGGTTTCCCTCAGGAGGATGGGGCTGCCTCATCGCCACTGGGCCCCCACCATTCCTTTCCCACCCTCGGATCCAAACACCACAGGAAGACTCTGGTTTAACCATAACACAACAGAACCCCCAGGAAAGCGGCTCCAGCCCCACCACCACTTGGAGCCAGCAGCTGCCAGCACTGCTGCTGAAGCCTCACGCTCCTGGACTCACTCCAAGGAAGCTGAGACTGCACCAAGTTAATCTGGAATCTCCAGCTTCCCAGGGAAGGAATGAAAAGAAAACTGAACCAAACTCAGCACCTACCATCAGCCCAGGCAGGGACAGGCTTCCGAGGCTCATTCTCATCATCAGTGGAGTCATCACTGTTCAGGTCCATCCCATAGTTATTCTCATTTACCGATGGGGATCTGGATTCCCTCATGCCCTTCGGGGGCTCCAGGCAGGATGTGGACACGGATCTCTGGGACAGAGACAGCACTGATGAGAGGGGGAGAGCTCACCCGGCCGGGCCACCAGCTGCTGGACAGGCCGCCTCTGCCGCCCCACGAAGCCCCTGCGCCAGCGCGACCAACAGACTGTGCTGAGGTCCCGGGGAGTGCCCCAGCAGGGGGCTGCTGCAGCGCAGAGGCAGGACCCTCACTCCGGGCATATGCCACCAGTGAAGAGGTCGAGTTCCCAGTGCCACGTGCTGGGGAAGGAGCTGCGCTGTGAAGGGAGCCAGAAACAAGAGCCAGGGGCTGATGAGCTAGCGCAGATGCGCCACATTCATGCTCATTTTCATCCCTTGTTCACAAAAAGCAGAGCCAAAAAGGTCACCTACCCATGCTTGGGAAGCCCTTGATCCATACAATAACTGAACATCTCTGGTGTTCCTACTAACAGGTAACTTGGGTTGAGATTTTCAGCCAACCCCAGAACCGCTCAAATCCTTTTGGCTGTTTTTATTCTGACAGAACCTTGTGCTGGAAGCACAGCGCGCTGGAGCTGAGCTGCAGTGGGGACCGCAAACTGTGGCGCTGGAAGGGCAGCTTGCCAGAGCCCAGCCAGCAGAAACCCCAGCTCCACTTCACCTCGGAGCTGTGGGTCAGGCCCGCATGAGCCATGGCTCTGAAACACCTCCTGGCTTTGTGGGGAGGAACTGGGAGGACTAAAAGACCCGACAGTCTGTCCCAGTTTCAGCTGGGATAGTCAATTTTCTTCCCAGTAGCTCCTCCAGTGCTGTGCTTTGGATTCAACGTGAGATTAACGTCGATAACGCAGCGATTTGGTGTGGTTGCTGCTGAGCCATGTTTGCAGCAGTTCAAGGTTTTCCCAGTTGCCTGTACTCTGCCAGCAAGCAGGCTGAGGGCACGGCCAGGACAGCTGACCACAACTGGCCAAAGGGATACTCCAGACCATAGGACATCATTGCCCAGTATATAAACTGGGGGAAGTTGGCCAGTGGCTGCTCAGGGACTGGCTAAGCATCAGTCAGGGGGTGGCAAGCTACTGCACCGGGCACCACTTGGTCTCTTAGGTTTTATTCTCTTCTTGTTATCTTCATTTTCATTACCATTATTATATTTTATTTAAATTATGAAACTGTTCTTATGTCCACCCACGAGTTCTACTTTTTTCCTTTCCAATTCTTCTCCCTGTCCCACAAGGTGGGAGGAGGGAGCAAACAACACTGTGGGGCTTGGGTGGAGGTTGGGGTGAAACCCTGAGATAGTTGTAATGCAGACGGGGCCCCAGATCTGTAGTCGTTCAGAAACTGGCACTGTGCTCAGCAGGCGCTGCTGCTTTCCCTTCCTGGTTTTTGTGGAAAATCCTTAGAAGAACACACCAGGCAAGTTTAAGTCCTCGTCTCTCGCACACCCACGGCTCTGCCACTGAAACCCTTTTGATGGGTGTTCTGGGGTAGGTCTGGATTGTGTTCCCCAGAGCTCTGGCACGAGTGGCAGCGCAGGGAAGTTGAGCAGGACCGGGTGTGGGGCAGCTCCCACCCCAGGCAGTTTGCTGTCTCAAGCCTCTCCGGCTCTGGGCAGCTTTTCCCCCTCCTCAGTTCCCAGGGTCTCTGGGCCGTTCCAGGAACCCCAGCCAGGCTGTGCCATCTGCTGCTCGGGACGTGCTGCCATCCTGTGGCCACTGCCAGCAGCATTCCCAAGGTAAGCCGCCTGCCTTTCCTCCAGGTTCCCCGTGCCCAGCTCACGGCCAGGCAGCCCAGCAGCGGGCCACCCCCTGCCTCTGTGCAGGTGCCCGTTAAACCCCAGCCAACACCATGCGAGGATTTCAACCCGTGCCCCACCTCAGAGGGATGGTGAATCTGCCAGATGGCTCCGAACCACAGCAGCCCATTAGACACCGCAGGCTCGTTTGGTTTGAGGGCTCTGCGGGAACCAGGACTCACCTTCGCAGTGTTGCGCAGCCATGTGCCAGAGGCAGCAGTCAATGCTTCTGCCTGCCTGATTTTCTCCTCTCCCAGCTCCTGGGGCTCCCACAGACCATCTTTCTCCTGTTAGGAGGCAAGAATTAAGTAATTCTTCATTTGTGTTCATCCAAGCAAAACCACCAGACTATCTCTGGAGCTGAGCCATATTTTCTGCAGGCCTTACAAAAAAAAACCCAAACAAAATCCTCAGTCCCTCTGCATCATCTTCTGTAGAAAACAATCAAATCCAAGACTGAAAGATGTGACTCCTATCTTTGCTCAGATCCAGAACAACCAGATCTCCAGAGCCCACACTCACGTTCACCTCTCTGAGCCAGGAGTTAGAAGCCACAGCAATGGGTTCTGGTTGCTTGGTGCTCTTTTCCTGCCCAGGCAGCTGGTACAGCTCTTTCGGGCTCTCTTTCTCCTAGTAAAGAGAAAAGCATTTCACTGTCTAAGCTCCTTTCCAAGCCAAGCCCCTTTTTTCAGGGGTTTCTCCTTCTGTACCACTCTGCAGGGAAGCGCTAACAGAGCCAGAGCTGTAGGCACTGGGAGCTACACTCAGCTTCTCTCATCTGGAGGAGCTTTGCTGCAGCTCACTCCAGCCCCACGGCTGGCAACACAGGGAGAATTTAGACCTTCATTAAAATTATATAGCACAAATAGGAGTTTGAACATCACAGACCTAGTAAGAGCAGCAAGAGCAAAGGCAGGAGGAGGAGTTTATCCTTAAGAATAGCAGCATTTAGGGGGTTGATTTTTTACTGATGAAGGCAGAAAAAGAAAGAGTGACTTTAAGAGTAGAGAGAAGGTGGAAAGTAAATGTTACTGTGGTATTTTGAGACAAAACAGCCTTGACTTTAAGCTGTAACATTCCTTGTGTAAGTGCAAATGAAGTTACACAAAGCCAGATAACCGGAGTTCATTATGGGGATCACATCCTCCAAACACAGAGTGTAGTAGGAGAAGAAAAAATAAATCTCTTCCTCATTTCCATATTAATTTACATATCAGTGACTTCCATTTGGCAGTGTTCTTCCAAGTGCCATGTATGATTGTCACCTACCTTGCAAGGGGGCTGGGAAGGCTCACCTGCTAATGAGAAAGCAGCCAACCTCGACTCGATCAACAGAGCTGCTGCATTTGTGCCCAGACCCCAGCTCCTGACAATGACATCTGGCTCGTCATCAGGCTTATTGTATTTGTCCCTCTAACATAACAGCAAATGTTAAAGCCTTGAGCAGTAACTCAGCACCTGAAAACAAGCCTGATCTTAAAATAAGCCTGTGTGTCCCATGCCTCGCCAGTTCACAACAGAGACACTGCTCCAAGACCACTTACCCTCCCCACCTTTATGGTTTTTTCAGTGAACACTGCTGACTCGGGCTGTGCTCGGGGGGCCTTCTCTTTCCCTTGCAGTTTGTGATTCCTGGGGGAGAAAACCAGCTAACTTAGTTAAAGAAAAGCATGTCTGCTCAGCCTCCCAGGCATTCTTACAGCCTCTCGCTTCAGCACCCCAGAGCCATGGCACAGCCTGACGCTCAGGCCAGTCTCCCAGTGGTTCCATTTGTATTTTCTGCCTCACCGCGCCCGCTGCCAAGTCCCCTCCTCTGGGGCAGAAACAAGCCAGTACCTCATGTGTTCCACCTGCTGCTGCTCTACAAGATTCCTCAGTTCCAAGACCTTCTTTCCTCTTTCTTTCACTTCATCCTCTCTTCTCTTCTGCAGTGGTTCTTGCTGCTCAAACTCATCTTCCTCCTGAAGAAGAGAGAAGAAAACCCTGGTAAGCCTCCAGCAGCTCAAGTAAAGATGGGAGGACAGAAGCAAATGCTTTGAGACAACCTGTACTAGTTGTGTCTCATTCCTGCCTCCCATAGCCTGCCCCTGAGTTGGGTGGCCTCTCCCTTCTGTCCCCAGAGGTACCCTCCTGTTCAAAACCCAAATTTTTCAACAGAAATCTTTCATCCTGGACCCCAAAGTCCCCAGGGCAGGAGAGGCTGTAGCCTCTCCCTGTCCAACCAGTTGGAACGGTGCACAGGTTCCTGCTGCTCCTTTACCTTTCCACACGCAGGAGGGACCTGGAGTTGCTCTTACCCCCTTCAGCACTTTCTGCTTCCGTGCGTCACCTTCCCCAAGCTTCTTTGACAGTTTTTTCTTGCTCCGTTCCTCTGCCGTTTTCTCTTCCCGCACTTGAGAGAGACGGACCTGAGAAAGTCACACGTGTCTGCTCCACCACCCCGAGGAAACACCCCACGGCCTTGTCCAAACGGAGGATGGGGACTGCAAGTCAAACTGTGGTATTCCAGGTCCTGACGAGAATGAGAACACCCAGCAAGCAGCACAAGTGCACTGAATTTAGCACCAGCCTCACACAGCAAGCCCAGCACTTCCTACAGGCCACGTGGAGAGACACTCACAGCTTGGAGAGACAGGAGAAGGGAGCACAGAGACCATTACACAGCCTGAAAGACACCCCTCCACCTCGTAGGTGGTTCTCTGCAGAAGAAGGGGATCTGGTTTCCACTTTGCCTGCAGTGCTGCTGTCGACCAACCAAACTGCAGCATAACCAGGGCTGGGAAAGCTGACTGAGCTCCAGAGACACGGGCCCCCCACCATCCCAGCACTGCCACACGTGTGGCCACAGCCCAGCCAGAGCTCAGTGGACTTCTGACCACTCAGGTTTCGGGAAAGGCTGAAAGGAGGACAACTCACTGACCCTTTCCAGTAGTCACTTTGGTCCACCCCTCAAAGCGAGCAGCCACCCTTCTCCCAAAGGCTGTCAGGGCCCTGTTGTCAGCCAGGCACAGCTGCCTGCAACCCCGCAGAACACCTGCACGGTTGTACAACAGCAGCAACACTGTCTGCCTGGTGCAATGAACAGCCCATCCTAGTGTGCTCTTCATCTCCCTGTCCTCAGCAGAGGGCCAGAGGCGGAATACACAGAGCCAAGCCTACCAGTTATGAGGACCCCTTGCACAGTTGGTGGCTCTCCCTTCCCACCACATCTTGGCAACCCCCCGTGAGCACGGTGGCCGTGCTGCCTGCCACGCTCTGGGCGGGCTGCAAGCTGCGTACGGCTGTCTCGCCCCAGGCCCCGCGCACAGGATGCAGCAGGGATGCTGCCACAACCCCCGAGCACAGAGCGCCACGAACACTGCCTGCCAGAACAGGAACATTCAGAACTGCTGCAGAGGTAAGGAGAACAACAGCCTCCTCTTGCTCAGCAGAGAACTGCAGTGTCTCCAAGGCAGGCTTGCCCACCACCTGATTAGTCACCATCAGCAACGGTCCTGTGCTTGCATGGATCGCACCAGCGGCCTGCTCACAGCTCACCGAGACACTGTCACCACGAGTGGTCCAAAGCTTGGTCAGACCTCTTACCTTCTCATCATTCTGTAAAATCTTTTGCTCCATTCGCTTTTTCTTCTCCTCTTCCATTTGCTCCACCCTCTCCCGAGCCTGCAGGGCCTTCCTCAGCCGCTCTTCCCTCTTCCTGGGCAGTGTGTGTGCAAAAGGGGCTGGTGAGCTTTGCCTGCTCCAGCACTGAGGGCGATGGGGGAGCAGGGACTTGTCGTGGGAACTGGGGACAACCATTCTTTTCCCTGACTTGGTTTGGCTGAGCTTAGCCCAGCTCACTTCTGGATTAAGTTCAGGCCTTAGCAGGTGCTTTGCACCAGCAGAGTTCTGGCTGCCACAAGCAGCAGGGTTCAGGGTGCCCAGGCAGCATCACTCACTAAATGCTCCCTCCCTGGGGGAGGCACAAAGCCGGGCACAGCTGTGCTGCCACCAGGCAAACAGCCTCCCAGGCAATGCTGTACTGGACCAGGGATGGGGCAGGAGGAAAGGGACCCAACTCACTGCTTCATTTCTGCCTGACGCCGTCTCTTCTCTTCCTCCACTTTCTTTCTCCTCTGTTCCTCAGCCTCCTGCTTCTTCCTGAGGCTTTCCAGCCTTTGCCGCTCTCTCTCCTGAATGGAGATGAGTTCAGACTGTACCAATTGCTGGGCCTGTTCCTATCCTCAGGCTGCTTGTGCAGCCAGAGGCCAGGCAGCCTGCTAAAGAAAGCACTCACTGCCAGAGCCACATTCACCCACACGCTGGGATGCGAAGGGAAGAAGCACTGCAAGTTTGGCAACAGCGCATGCTCAACTAGCAAGAGCAAGACAGTTACAGGTACAGGAGGGAAACACCTCAGTCCTCCAGCTGTAGAGAATGTGTTTAGGCCAGGAACAGCAGACTCCTGCTGTAGGTGACCACCTGCAGCAAGTGCTCCTTGCCTGGGACAGTGTGACCTGCACCAGCAGCTGCGATAACAGGGAGGAAGGAGTGCAGTGCCAGTGGCCTTGTTTAGAGGTCAGAAGGTTTCCCGGCAGTTCCCAGCCCCCACAGAACACACCTGCAGAAAGATCCTGCCACCTCACCACTGGTGTGGCCACTGACACGTCTGGGCAGAGCTGCGTGGGTGCCAGCGTGAGGGAGAGAGCTGCCAGTGCCCGTGAGGCAGGAGCATAGCCATGAGCCAGCGCCCGCAGTTACGGGTATCGTTACTTACAACGAAGTCTCCCTGTAGAGAAGGGACAGAAACACAATGATTAAGAGTTGGGAAGTAACACTAGAACCCCCTTTACAGCACACGCACCCCAGTCCTAGCTGGAGCTCATTACCAGTGTGTGGTAGAGAACCCACTGCCTGACCCACACCACCTGTCTTTCAGCCCCACACCAGCCCTGTTATACAAGACAAGGGCAGATTCCCCCTGCACAGAGAAAGGCTCCCCACGGCTCAACAGTCCCAGGGTAGAAAATGTTTCTGCTGACCACAGAGCAGCTGAGATCTTTGCATATGACAGATGATTGAGGATTGGTGCTAAAGGGCCCAAATCAGTAATGGTGTGTGTGGACAGGCAACACCAACCCCTGTCCCTGCCCTGGGGAGGCTGAAGTGGAACCATGAGGGCAGCTTGCTGCGAGGACTTGCCCTGATCCACCACTGCAGACAGAACGAGGAATGAATGTGTTTAAGCTCTTCTATGCAACAGTCCCTCCTGCCACTCCCCAGGCAGGATTCACTCCTCCAGCCCCACAAAGGGAAGCAGGACTCTGACGCACCTTCAGATCAGGCCGGGTGGGAGTGTTGCGTCTGATGAAGTTCTTGATGACACCCCCGTGCCCTGCAGGCCCTGGGCTCCCCAGCAGCTGGTTTCGCTGCACGGCCTGCAGGAAGTTTTTCAATGGTCTCACCACCTAAGACGAGAGGATGCAAGGAGATCAGTACCTGCTGGGAAAAGGAGGCAAAGACCCATGGCACCCGCTCACCTTGCTGGCTGAAGAGGAAGAAGGTGGGGTCTGGTTTGCTGAATTCTTGTGCTTGTCATCCAGAGGGGAAAGGGCACGCGGCCCATTGCACAGAGCACCCATCGCTTGTTTACAGCTTGCTGTCCTGCGGCATAAGCAGGAGGCACATTAGGTGACCATCGTGCTCTCCCAAGGTGCCAGAAGCTGTTCTCCACCTCCCCGGGCCTGCTCGGTGCCACGGGAGGACAGAGCCCTGCCATGACTGCAGCCAGCCCTGCGGCAGCACCAACAGCCGCAATGGGGGCAGGAAAGGCCGCAGCTCGGCAGGGAACACCCAGCCTCCAGAGCAGTAATGTACGATGCATGGTGCTCAGCACCCATGTGAGAACAGAGGTCACCGTTACCCCCATCCCATCCACAACCCAAAGCAAATTCACCCCAGTATAATCAAGACAAGAGACCGAGGGAAAAGCTAGAAGCTGCTGAAATCACATGTGAAGTACCAGTTAAGATGAGCAGCAAGGAAACAAGCCAGGTATCCAGACACTAGCACAACGTACAAATAAACAGGTCAGTCACCTACACGTGCTGCCTCCCAGAACCACTCCTGACCAGCCCTTGAGGAGCTGCTCAGCATCCCCTCTGAGCTGTGAGGTAACCTTTGCTGGCTCATGCGTGAGCCCACGTCTGCTTCCCGAGCCAGACCCAAGGCCCAGGCCCAAATGTGACTCAAGGAGTTACAAGGAACTCCCAGGAGACAAAATCTGGCCAAAGAAGATTTCGAAACTACATTGGAAGGGCAGGGGAAAAAGGGAAACACCCTCCCCCAGTTTTTAAAACTAATTAATGAAACGGCCATGCCCAAGCCCTTCCAGACCACTGGCTCAGCCCTGCTCACCAACACCTCATACCAAATGCGCGCGGGGTTCTCCCGGGCCTTGGCACAGCGGAGTTGCTCTTGCTTCTCGTTGTTCAGACTTACACCGTTTCCTGGGAAGAAACCAGAGTCAGCACCATGAGCAGGACACCCGCAGGGCTCCAGCTCTTGCACGCTGAGCCCTGCAGCACGTCACCGAACCGAGGAGCCAGACACCTGGATGGCCACCTGGGCTCTCAGTGTTGTACAGGTACGCTGTGACACATGGCCCAGTGACAGCCTGTACAGACACTTTGGAGCAGGCCCAACCTGTCTCCCACATGGCCTCCAGCCACTCCCCCTTCCAGTCCAGCTACAGCTCCCACAGGGATAAAACAGCCTGAACCTCTCTCTCCCCTGGCTTTAGGGCACGGGGGATAAATGAGACCTGTCAATCCTCATACAAGGTGAATTCTGTGGAAAGGGATGTTGAGGTGCTGTCACAGAACATTACTCTTGGACCTGGAGGCTTCCATGTAGTGTAATCTCCTCTTCAAGTGTCCCCAGTTACCTGCTACACGGATCGAGGCTGGACAGGACAGCATTTCTCTCAGCTTGGACACGTTTGCCAGACACCCTTGCCCACCTGACTGCATGTCTCACCTCTTTAAGAGATCAACGCTTTGCCTGAAAAATTACCTTGACTCATCAGAGGTGGTTTTGTTTCAACACAAGTCCCACATTTTCCAAAAACCCTGGTCTACATGTCTTGGGCTTCAGACAAGAAAAGCCAGCCCAGCGTTACCTTCTGTGTCCCCAGCCTGCTGCTCAGGAGGTGGCGAGTGCCATGCAGGAGGGCTGGCAGCCTGGGTGCTTCTGCTCAAGATGGGGACAGGGCTCTGCAAGAGAAAGGAGCGTTTTCTTAGCAGAGTTGCCCCAGAGCACAAGGCTACCACAGACCCGCTGCCCTGAAAGAGCCAGCTGCTCACAAGCACTGGGCCAGGGCCTGCCTCTCAGCTAGAGCCACTCTGCATGGACGCTGACTCCTTTAGTCACAGCGGTCTGCTCGTGCCACAGTGGCCTCTGCAGCCAGGACAGCTGCCCGGCACTTCTCACCAGAGCAGGAGCTCTACTGAACCTGGACTCCAAAGGCAAAGTGCCTCGAGAATGACAAGGCAGCTTCTAAACAGCGTGGAGACACCAGTTTTCAAACTACAGATATTCCAGCCCTGCAAGGCTGTGAAGTGTCTCAGGTGACAAGAACACCGGGCACTTTGCCATTGTGCATACCCACAGGAGGACAAGTGAAGAGGCCTCTGCAGCGTCCCAGCAGTGTTACAAGGCTGCCTGCACATGGGCCATGCTTTTTAGTCCTGCTGAACTACCACCCCCCCCACCCAGAGCAGAGCCACCTGCTTGTTCCTGCTGCTGCTTCTCAACAGCACCAGCTCTGAAGCAGAGCCCACCCCTCTCTGCTGGGACAGCTTTCACCTCGGAGAGGTTGCCACACAGCCACGCAGGATGTTTTTGCCAGCTCAGGGGACAGGATCACACATCCTTGTACTGCTGGCACTGCAGGTGTGCGTGTGGGGCACGCAGGCCCCGCAGCCAGGGAAAGAGGATTAACCCAAACTGCCCCAGTTTCTGCAGCTCAGACCAGCCATGCAAGAGCCAGGCAAGGAATACACACGACTGCCACGTCCAGCCGACAGGCAAGAGCTCACTGCCTGCTGGGAACCTGGCCAAGCACCTCCAGTAGCTCCAGCCTGGAGAGGCCTTATCAAGACAAAATATCTCTGCCCAGCAGGAGCCAACCAGCTGAACCCGCTGCCCAAGCCCTCGCAGGGTAGCACCGTCACTGAGCAGAAGGGACATGACAGAACAACCCTTGGCCACAATTCCTGCTCCAAAGGCTCAGCAAAAGGTGTCATCTCCAGCATGAAGATGTCCAGACAGGTGGTAGGTTGTTCCTTAGCACTTACCTTCTCACTCAGGGGATTCTGTTCCACCCCAGGTCTGTAAAAGAAGAGCTACTTTGATTATCTCATCCCTCTGAAGGGTGAGCTACAGGGGATAAGTGTGATGGAGGCAGCCCAGGGGACCCCAGGGGAAGTGCAGATCAACCTAAGCCCCTGCAGAGGCACAGGGCTGCTCCAGCCCGGCCGCGTGGAGCTGGAGCTGTGTTCCCATGGAGCAACTGCTCCATCGCATTCCTGAACAGCACCAGGCACCTGCATCCCCCACCGCAGGACTTCCAGGTTAGGAGGCTCCAGGAGCCGTAGGCTGAGTCTTGCCTGTCCGCTGTTCGGGTCAGAGCACAGCACCAGCCCCCAGCACCAGCAGGCCCCAGAAGCTGTCCACAGCCAGGAGTGCCAGGTCAGAGTTCACACGCTGACAGCCAGAGCTGCGCTGGCAGCCGCCCGGGCCCTGTGGCATCGGCTGGTCCCCACCCAAGGCAGCACTTGACCTCACCACACTGAATGGGCTTCTGAGGAGGAAAGGCTGGGCCTGAACAGCACAGACTTTGAAATACCAACCACCCCAGGGGATAACACCACCTAAACAGTCTTGACAGAGCCAGTCCTGTATCTGTAACACAAAAGCCACCCCTGTGGTGGGCCTGCAGGGTTCTGGGTGGCTGCCTCCTCCCTGCTTTACAGACGGCCTCACCTCATGCTGCTGGTCGCATCTTCTTCCACAAACACCTCCAAGGAGCTTTGACCTGGAGGAGAAAAAAAATCAGCTAGTGTGGGGATCTCATCCCAAGCCTTCCCAAGAGCAGCAGCATGTGCGTGGTGGAGCTCAGGTCTCTGCAGGCTTTCCTCCCAGGAACACGAGGATTGCTCATCTCAGCTTTCCACACCAGCACCACCACCTCCCCCAAGTGCCACTGACAAACTGGTGTAGGCTGGGGAGGCAGAGCACTGAAGCAGGAGCTCCTATGCCTGCAGCCTGCTCCAGATGCACAAACATGCTCCTGCCTGTGTCAGAGGCAGTGTTTCCCAGTCAAACCGCTTCAGCTCCTGCCTCCCCTCGTGGTTTTATGCGGAGATCTGGTGGATTCAGGCTGATTTCATTCCCCCATCGCAGCACTTCGCTGCAAGCGTAACAAGCGCCGAGGTACAGCGTGACTCAGAGCTGACAGAACCAAATACCAAAGGCTTTATTAGAACCCAATCTGACATGAGAAGTGATGATTTGAGAAAGACCAAACAGCAAGACCTTCCCAGAGCAGTGGGAGCAGAGGCTATGAGAAGCTCAGCGCTACCAGGAACTGCAGAGTCATTGGAGGGAGCAAGAGTCAGAAATCCAGTTGGTCTGGCTCCCAGTCCATCCTCTCTTATCTGACTCGCTCTGACAATTCCAGCCCAATTTCACGGGAGGAGACATTTGGTTTCTATAGATTTTTTTTTTTTGAGTTGGCAGAAAACACTCAAATTAGCTCCCCTCCCCAGGGAGCACAACAGTCTCTCCTGACCCGCCAAACCAACCAGCTGGGACACATTTTCCCTGCTGCTCTTGGTTTTTTGCCCATGTCATCCAACCTCCACCCCTGTGCCTGCAGCCCAGCAGCACTTCCTTCACCAGCTGCAGCCAAACACAGCCCGAGCCATGGTCTGACAGCGGGCAAGGACCTGAGGACTGCACCAGAATGGGTGGGAGCCAGAGATGTACCGATGAGATTGGGAGCAGCCAGAGTTCACACAGAGGAGCAGCTCAGCAGCTGCTCCCTCCCCACACCAAAGTCAAGAAGCTGACTGAGCCAAGCGACCGCACTCAGTGACTAGAGGGAACTCACAGCTCACTCTGCTGGAGGCTGAGGAGGATTCTTGTGCTGCTGCCTTCTTGGACATGGCCCTGCTGATCGACCTCCGGATCATGTTCTCTCTCTTGCTGACCAGTGAGTATTTCTCTGCCAAGGAGGCCCGATGGCTCTTGAGGCCACCCACGAGGCTTCGGCGTCCAGAGCGACGGCATGCTTTGGATCTCACTGGAGTCCTTTTGCTCTCAGAGTCCTGGAAAAGCACCTTTTCGAGGCCTTCAGGAGACGGATCTCTTTGGAGTGTGGCAGAATCTCCATTTCTGGCAGCCTTGGGGGTGGAGGTACTGGCTCCTCTTTCGGGGACCGCTGCCTCCTCCTCCCTCTCCATTGGGATCACAGGGATAGAAGATACATCGTGCAGCTCAGGGGCTGCATCCCCCTTGGGTGCCTCCTGCCCTGTACCAGCCTCACGGGCTGCTCCACTGCTGTTGCCACCCTGAGGGAAGCCCTGACAGTCAGTTTTCACCACGGGAACTGGTGCTTCTGCTGGCCTTTCCCCAGTCTGTGCTGGGAGCTCGGATTTAACGCTGGGCTGAAACCTCACGGCACAGCCAGGCACAGCTTCCTCTCCCCGCTGACAGCCAGGGTTCGGAGGCAGCTCTTTGCTGAGGTACCGCTGGGAACTCAGCTTGGATGACACCAGCTTGGTGCTGCTTCTCCTTCTGGACAGCCTTAAATAAAAACAATTTTACATGAGGTTTAAAGTCCACAAGGCCTGGCCATGGAGAAGTCTCCCGCTCCCAAATGATTTTGGACTGACCCTGCAACTCCTTCACCCCAAAGCCCTTCTCTTGTCACTGGGGAAACACGGGAGCTGAACCGAGAGAGCTCCAGCAGATTTACCTGGAACTATTTAGAATTTTCTGCTCCCTGCGAGGTGTTTTCTTGCAGGACCTTACTGCTCTGTACCCCAGGCAGGGACACCGGACTCGTACCCACTGCCACCACCCCGGTGACTGGCCACACGTGCGGGGCTGACTCACAAGTGAATCACAGGACCACAGAATTGTTCTGGTTGGAAGAGGTCTTTGAGATCACGGAGTCCACCCGCTCCCCCAGCACTGCCAGGGCACCACTGACCCCGTCCCTCAGCACCACAGCTCCAGGGCTTGGAAATCCCTCCAGGGATCACGGGGACTCTGCCCCTGCCCTGGGCAGCCTGGGGCAGCCCTGGACAAGCCTTCCACAGAAGAAGGTTGCATCACAGGGAAGCAAACAGCAGCTGCTGAGGCCCCAGGACACTCATTGCTCTTTGCAAACAGTAACTCACAGCCCCTGTCAGAGCTGACACCCAGGAACAGTAAAGTTACACTGGGATAAATAACTTTGCCTTGAGCAAAGTACAGACATCTACCCAGGGAGGGATTCTGGAGGGAGGCCATCGCTGTCTCCCATGCCCAGCTCCCTGTCAAGATCCATGAGATCCCAGCCAGGAGCAGAGGCTCTGCTGCTCGGTACAAAACTGAGCCCAGGCTCTAGGGACACAGAGACCCTGGGGAACCTCAGTGGTGAAATCCTCTTTGCTGAAGCAAGTCACTTGCCACAAGAGAAGAGAGCCACACACTTGATCAGCAAGCCAAGGACAGCAGATGGACAAACCCAACCCCAAGGGACAACTTTGATCACCTAGAGAAAGCAGCTTCTGAGGCCATGGTGACCCATGGTTAACTGGTGAAAAACTGCAGTGGCTAAGCTGATGTCTCTGCCCTCCTTCCAGCCTCATTCATTTTTTATTCTGACTTCCAGCAAGAAGAGGGACTTTTTGATAGAATTAGCAAAAGCAGACTAATTGGAAAATGTGCAGTTAACACTACGCCAAGACATCGGTTTTAAAACACACACTGAGAAAAACAGGGCAGGGATGACAACGGACTGGCCCTGCAGGACGGGGCACAACAGGCTAAGCTGCAGCACAAGCTTCCTGGTGAACGCCATGTGCCCCAGCGTTCTGCCACATCAGCAGATCTTTCCCAAAACTAAGCTTTTAAGCTTAGGAAGAATACACTCAGAGCTTGTCCTGCTCAGGGGAGCAATCCAGCTGCTGCCTGGAGACTCCAATGTGTCTGAAGAGCTCTCCCTGTTTAGATGCACAGCACTTTCTTCTGCCCTCCTTCGCCCCACACACGTGAATCCCCCACGCGGCCTTGCTGTTGCTGCTGCTGTCCCCTCCTCTGCATCTCGTTCCTGACAGACTTGTACTTGTAACTCTTCCTGGCCAGTTTCTGGGTTGGTTCTCCCCCTCCAGGTAACAAAATTTGAGTGGCTCCAGGCAGGAACAGTTTCAGTGAGCAGTTTTGGGTCACACTGCAGCGACTGCCAGCGTGCCCCGCTCAGATCAGGGCACGGGCTTCTCTGCAGGGAGGGTTTCCTCAAGCACCACGTGCCCACCATGCGTCAGGAGCAGGTACAGAGTCAGCCACCACAACACCGTGACATCTGAGCACTGCAGCCACCCCTGACTACGCACGCCACGAAACCACGCTCTATGCCATCCTCCCTTGGCACCTGCTTGCAGGCAACTGGTGTCTGCTTAGTGCTGGATTTAAAAGCCTCAAGTATGGTTGGTTGTAAGCCAATCACTTGGAATTTCAGCTTCAGTTTCACCACTAATCCTTGTGAGCCTCAACACTATCATCAAATGACAGTCACGGACTTGATACTTCTGTATGTCATAGGCAGCAAGTTCTGCTCTCAGGTTCTCTGAGGCACAAGGTCAAATGTTGAGGGAGTGACACTTGTAGCAAACTCAGAACAAAAATCATGTTGAAAACAAGATCAAACTAAACACAATGTAAGCCCAAACAGAAAAATAAAAAATAATATTTATTATTCCTTGCTCCTAATCAGAAAAAAAAAAAGGAAAAAATAAAAGTGAAAGTGAAGGAAACCAGGCAACTGTACCCTGAACTTTCACAAGAATCAAAACATTAGTTTACCTTGATGCTAACTCGGGGAATAAACCAGCTGGTTTACATTCTTGCATGCCTAGAAACAGTTACTCGTTTGCTTCACTACCATGCGGCCGAGCCAGCACAAACCGACTCACCTACCTCCTCCTGTTCGGCTCCTTGCTGTCCTCCTTGAGGCAGGAGGACTGCCTTTTCCTGGGATGCCGCCTCTGCGACGGCGTTTTGGGCATCAGCTCGGGTTCAGCCCCCAAGTCGCTGTTGAGCAGAGAAACGCAGAGGAGAGAAGTTGCTTCCCCTGCTGCCAAAGCAACACTCTCCAGAGCGAGAGCCGCTCCTTCAGGACGGGCTAGCGGGGAAACAAGCCAGCGAGACGCACGCCAGGGCCCCGGGCTGCGGCCACGGCACCGTCGCGTTGCAGCCGCTCCGCTACGGAGCCCAGCGCCCACCGGGCCTCGTACCGGGAGCTGGAGGCGCCCTGAGCGCAGGCAGCCCCCGAGGGATGGGGTGTCCCCGAGGGCAGCCCCTACCTCTCCAGTATCCGCAAGCCCTGCTCCTCCGCCTCCCGCAGCCAGGCCAGGTGCTTGTGCTTGGCGTGGTGGAGGAACCGGGACAGCCTCTGCGCGCACACCTCCAGCAGCCGCGTGGGCCCCTCGGCCGCCATGGCCCTGCCTGAAACACACGGAGGGAGGCCCGAGGCTCGCGGAGCCCCGCCGGCAGGGGAAGGGACAGCGGCCGCAGGGGCAGAGGGGAGCCCGGGACTCGCGGCAGCACAAGCCCAGGCCGCGGGGCCGGTCCCGGCGCACAGCCGCGCGGAGCGACACGGCCTGGCCTCGCCTGGCGGCACCCTCCCAGGCCCGGCTTCCCCTTCCCGCGCAGGGATCGTCCCGGCTTCTGCCAATCACAAGGCTGGCTCCCAGAGGCAGCGCCTCTTATGGGGCAGGGGCCCCATCCTTCACTCCTTTGCCGTTAAAGCCCAGCAGCCTATTGGCCTGTCCCTCCGAGCCCCGCCTTCCAAGACGAGTCCTCCAAGACCACAGAGACTGAGGAGCAGAAGGGAGCTGGTTTTGAGCGCTCCCGTGCGGCCTCTCAGCCAATGGGGAGGGCGGGCTCGGGGGCGGCGCGGCGGGCATAGGCTGGCGCGGCGGTGACCTCACGAGACGGAAGGCGGGCGCGAGGTTTGAATTGCGGGCGGGCGGTTGGGGCTGAGGCGATGGCGGCGGCAGCGGGGCCGGCGCGGCTGCCCGAGCTGTGCAACCGCCGTCTGGCGGAGTTCCTGCGGCAGGTGGACGACACCGACCTGCTATGGCTGGGGGAGATCCGAGAGGAGGCCGCCAGGATGTTCTGCAGGTACCGATCCCCCTCCGCCGCGGGCCGTTACCGGCCGCTGCTCGTGCTGACCCCTCCCGCTTCCCTTGGCAGCCACTACAGCGACGAGCCCGAGCTGATGCCCAAGACCCCCTCGCAGAAGAACCGGCAGCGGAGGAAGCGCTCCTCTGCCCTGCGGGAGGAGGACCAGGAGCTGGGCAGGAAGAGGTGGGAGCGACGGGGACCCCGTGAGGAGGGCCCGGGAAGCGCTACTGGGGTGGGCGGCAGGGCAAGCGCAGGGGCTTCCCCCAGCGCCCGGGGGAGGGAACGTGTGGGAGGCTGAAAACGCCCCCTGCAAACCCGCCTGGGGAGCCTCCCTGCCCCCGAGGAGATCGGTGCTCCCATCCAGTTTATCATCCTCAAACTCCCCGATCCCCTCATCCAGACCGTTCATAAAGGTGTTACACAGGACTGGCCCCTGGGGGACACTGCTGGTGACTGGTCACCAACTGGGTTTAAGTCTGTTCACCATAACTCTGGGCACGGCTATCCAGCCAGTTTCTAACCCAGTGATGAGCCCATCCGTCTATGCCACAGCTTCTCCAGTAGAACGCTGTGGGATGGCGTCAGAGGCCTTACTAAAGGTCAGGTAGAGAATGTCCACAGGCCCTCCCTCATCCACTAGGTAGGTCATCCGCTCATAAGAGGTTGGTCACTCGGTTCCATTTTATATCTCTGTGCTTCTTTCTTTTATCTCTTCTGTTCTAAAGTGATTTCTGTGAATTAGCCTCTTTTGCTTCAGCCCCTTCTTTCCGCAGCTCTGTGTGTGTTGAGCTCTTGGAGGGGCTCACCCCAGATGTTCTGGCATTGTCTTTATGCATCCCTGGTTGAAGAGCTTCTTTCTGTTCCCGAATCCAGTCTGATGTGCTGTTCCTGCTGTTAGGTTATCCAGGAGGAGGAACAGCAGTCTCAAGTCCATGCAATGTTCCCAACAACTCCGGAATAAAGAAAACCTGGAACTAATCAGAGCTGAGGCCAAACAAGACTCTGCACCTCAACGTGTGACAAGATCCCAGACAGCAGCACTTGCTAAGAGCTCGGAGATCCTTCTTGAGGTCCTCCCTAAGACCTTTCCTGAGCCGCAAACGGAAGGGAAGGTTCCCTTAGTAGAAATTGGTGTCAATGATCGCATTAGTGCTGAGCTGCACCTCCAGAAGAGCCCCTCTAAACCAGGAGAGCAGCTCTCCACGACCATCCTCTTGAGCCCAGGTGATGGCTCTCCCAAGGAAAGCGGGGTTGCCATATCACCTGTGCCCTCCGAGCCGGTGGTCCCTCACACCCCCGAGGCCACCGATGCCGGAGAAACTGAGACTGCACCTCAGCCAAAGGCAGCTAATACCACGGTCATTTTGAGCGAGGGGCCTGGGCTGGAGGAGATGGATGATTCTGCTCAGGTACCGGAGGCACGTGAGAAGGAGCCTTCCAAGCGCACCCAGGACACCCCTGGGACGCCGACAAGCTCTAAACGCAACCGTCGCTCGGTGCGCAGAAGCCTGATGGGTAAAACTTCCCTGACTCGCAGAACCTCCTTGGCAGAGAAGTACTCTCTGGCCAGCAAGAGGGAAAGCATGATCCGGAAATCTGTCGCCAGGGCAGCGGGCAAGAGGAGGACGGCTCGGAAGTCGTCCTTGTCCTCCAGTCACCTGGACGGTAAGTTTGTGTGTCACCAGGTGAGTTTGCTTCGCACCCCTCCTGCTCTTTTTGTGGGCTGGCTGCTTTTTGCTGCTGAAGGAGGCAGTGTTACTGGTCTGGTTCTTTGGTTTGGGTGCAGCAAGTGATCGGCCTTGGCTAGGCAAGGCCGGCTGAGCGTGGACCTTCTAACAGGCTTCCTGGAGACCTGTGTGGGCAGAGTCCTGTGTAGCCGTGCTAGGGAGAGGCCCATGAATCCAGTCTTGTACGCTGCCTGGGAGAGCAGCCTGAATGTCTCCTGAGTTCTGTGGAGGCAGCTGGCAGAGCTCGGGAGGGTCTGCCCCAGAGGGGTGGAGGCTGGCAGGGTCAACTCTTGGAATTCACTGCTCTCCAGACAGAGGCTGGCTGCTGGCTGGGGAGCCTCTTCTTCTGAGAAGGGGATCTCGAGTTGGAGCTTTCTAAATTTATTAAGTCTTCCAAACCTTTGCAGCTTGCGACGGAGGCAGGTTTTGCTGAGGGACAGACTGATTTAAATGTTCTGTGCTGCTGGGGTGTGAGCGTTGGACTGGTGCAGGAGAACGTGGGGGTGTTTGCTTTTCAGGCTGAGGGAAAGAAGTGGCCAGTGAGTGGTGGGCTGGTAAATGGCTACTGGAATGCAGATGATGCTATATAACCTCTTCCACTACGCTTGATCATGATGAGAGATTGGCTTTTTTGCACAGGATATAATTTTTTGTTTGAAGGGAGAACTGATACAGCTGAAATAATACTACTCCAATGTGTCCATCTGCAGTGCTCCAGCTTTGTTGGATTTGTGGCTATAAAACTGACTTTTCTTAAAGAGTTTTCCCACTTTTGCTGCAGAAGGATGCACCTGGACAAGCACTGCTGTATTTTTGTCCACACCATTTTAACTGTTGTAGTGGAACTTACTGCAGAACCAGAGCACCGTGGTCCCCAGCACAGGGTTTCCTGTCCTGGTCACAGGGTGTGTGGAGCGAGTGCTGTGTGTTTTGAAGCACAGACTTGAGGGCTCCCGTGGTCAGAAATGAAACTGTAGGGAAGCTTTCTGTTCTGGAACTTTGAAGAGGCACCGGAGCAGCTTTATCTACACAGTTCAAGTGATCAGTCTGTGTTGCCTGGATCTGGATTACCTTGGGGTTAGGGAAGGCTTTACTTCCTCCCTCTGCACCATGACTGTTCTTCTGCCTAGTCAAAGTTTCCAGGTGTGAGGGGAGGAACTGGGATGCGTCAGGCAGCTCCGCTTGATCTCGTTAACGGCCCAGAGCACGTAGCTGGCACATAGCACATAGCTGCACGCAGCAGGTCCTGCCCGGACGTGTGCGCAGCGCGTGTCCGCGATGGAGGTGCTGCCTGTGCAGCTGCCCTCGGTGCTCCGGGGCCGGTGCTGCTCTCGCTGTCAGCAGCAGCAGCCGCAGAGCTGCGGGGCCACAATGCTGGAGCCAGCTGGAGCGTTCGCAGGAAGCAGCGCCCGGCTGTAAATAACGCTGGGTTTAACTCCTGCTGGTAGCTGGATGCAGCCCTGCCAAGTGAGGCTGAGCCCAAACCAAGTCACTCTGAATGTAAGCTCACTGAAGAGCACTCTGAACTCATCTATAATTGAAAAGATGTGTTTTCTTCCATTAAAATCGCCGGCAGCAGTCTCCCCAGTGCTGCTGAGGGGTATTCCCTGCCCTGTGGCGGCCGGCGTTCGATCGCCGGCAGCAGAGTGGGTGCCTCTGCAGCATCCTGTGGGATCTGCTCCCACAGAGCCCTGCTCTGCACAGTACATTACAGCTCCAGCATTTTTTTTCTTTTCCTGCAGCCTCCAGCTCTGGAGAAGTGCCAGAGGATGAAGAAACAGTTGTCAAAGCTGGGTGAGGCTTCTTTAAGATAATTTCTTTATCAATATCCTGCTTGGAGGATTTTTTAGTGACATTGTTGGTATAAAATGTGCCGCTTGCAGATGACAAGTGGCTGCCTCGTTTCCTTGCTGTTATTAAACACGCCTGCCTCTTTGTTTTCACCTAGGCCTCCACCCGGACCTTGTACCCCCTCCAAGCTGGTAAGATCTGAGCAGCGATTAAAAGCAGTTCTGTGGGGGGGGGCTTGTGAGCAAATCATGTTGCATGCACCTCTGGTTTGTTACTGGGAGCTCTGGCCACAGATCGTGTGCTCGGTCAAGGGGCTGCAAGGCCCTCGAGTAAAGAAGGCACAGAGTACTTGGCTCACAAACGTGCCCGAGCCTGTCCACGGCCTCCCTGGTTCCACGAGACAGGCGGGAGAAGGTCTGAGGCTGTTTTAATCACAGTGTTCCAAAACTGGCAAAACAAAACCCAGGGTGCTTTTACTTGGAAAGCGAGCGTGTGTGAGCCAAGGCTCATTGTGGGCAGCAGGGAGGTTCCTGCCAGTACAGCGTCGCGACCCGCACCGCTCAAAGGCCAGGGCAGCCCTGACTAGCGGGGAGCGCTCGCTGTCAGCGCCGGGTCGATGCCTTCCGGTGCTGAGCGCCCGCTGTGCTGAGCAGAGTCTGGCTTTCCAGTGCCGGCTTCTGAGCCTCTCACAAGAAAGCAGATGTATGAAAATTCAGCCCTGAATCTATACAGGTAAAGAACCCTCTTACAATTCAGGGAGGCTTTTTTTCAGTCAGCATTTGTTCACTGTTGCTATTTCTGCATTTGCAAAGCTGCTTTTGACCTTTTTGTAAGTCCTGCAGATTATTCAGAGCTTGTCAGTTTGTCTTGAGATGAGGACAGAAATTTGTAAATGTCATTCAGGTCAAAACACATCTCTCTGCAATTCCCACCACCCTCCCAAGGAACAGGTCCAGGATTATGGGGCTGCTTTGCCCGGAATAATTCTGAGTGAGCAAAGACTGCATTAATGGAGTGAGCTCTGTGGCCTTAAGCTCTTCAGTAAAGCAGAACAGGGCTGTACATGCTCTTAGGGCTGCACTTGTCAGAGAATCTGCCATAGTTCAAACACACTCTGGTTTCCAGTACCTCTGGATTTCCAGCCTGCCTGAGGTACAGCTGTGGGAGAGCGAGGAGAAGAGGATAATGGATGGGCTGCTTTGCAGATCCATGAGTTGAGGACTTGTACAGAACCACAGAATCATTAAGGTTGGAAAATATCTCTAAGATCATCAAGTCCAACAATCCACCCAACACTACCATGACCACTAAACTATGTCCTGAGGTGCTTGAACTCCTCCAGGGATGGTGACTCCTCCCTGGGCAGTCTGTTCCAAGGCCTCACCACTCTTTCAGTATAGAAATGTTTCCTAATGTCCAACCTAAACCTCCCCTGGCACAACTTAAGCCCATTTTATCTTGTCCTATCACTTGTTACTTGGGAGAAGAGACCAATGCCCACTTCACTACAACCTCCTTTCAGGGAGTTGTAGAGAGCAAGGTCTCCTGAGCCTCCTCTTTTCTGGAGAAAAAACCCCCAGTTCCCTCAGCTTCTCCTCATAAGACCTGTTCTCTAGACCCCTGACCAGTTTTGCTGCCCTCCTCTGAACTTGCTCTGGCACCCCAATGTCTGTCTTACAATGTAGTGCCCAAAACTGAACCCAGGACTCAAACTGTGGGCTCACCAGTGCTGAGTGCAGGGGGACTATCTCTTCCTCACTCCTGCTGGCCACACCATTTCTGACACGAGCTAGGGTGCCGTTGGCCTTCCTGGCCACGTGGGCACACACTGACTCGTGTTCACCTGGGTGTCCACCAGTACCCCCAGATCCTTTTCTGCTGGACAGCTTTCTGGCAACTCTGCCCCGAGCCAATCTCTTGTTTCTGTACCCTGATGAATTTCTAAACACAGCCTGGTCCAGGGAGCATGTTTGACCCATCCTCGATCCTCATCTTTTATTTCTACTCCACTGCTGCTGAGGGTGGGACCGTGTAGCCTGTCCCACTCTTAGCCTGGGTCACCGCATCACTGTACCCTACTTACCCTGCCTACCTCCCAGCAGTTTTCTGGGCAAACCGAGTGCGGTTTGGTTTCTGTCAGAGCCCTTGTCTGGGAGCTGTGAGCAGTGTGAACACACGGTGACACTGCAGCCTCCTCAACCCAGAGAATCTGTCCCTGTAGGAACGTACAGATGGCCCAGTGTGCCTGCTGGTGCTCACGGGGCAGGCTCTTCTCAGGCCTGATCTTGAATTCATTAGATCTGTGTCCTCTTGGGGTGCAAGATGCTTCCTACACCCAGCCTGAACATAAGACACCACAGAAGTGTTTGGGGGGGATAAAGTTTCCATCCTTCTCTTTTCCTCTCCTGCCAGCTCAGGTGCTGCCCAGCACCAGTCCGGGGAGCGGGGCTGATGTGTGGGTCTCGGGGCCGTTCCCTGCTCCCGCAGACCTGCTGCCCCAACGGGGCTCTGGGAAGTGCAGGGTGGCAGCTAGCGATGGGCTCACATCTGTCAGTGACTGACAGATCAGGGCAGGAGCTGCTTGTCCATCCGCCCCTGCACCACCACTCAGGACGGCGAGTGCTGCTGACTCTGCCAGATGCACACACAGATTTCAACTGGAAATGCTTTTGTCCTAAATAGTTTATGAGCGTGTTTGATTTAAGCAGAGCCTCCTGAGTTTGATTTAAGCGGAGCGGATCTTGTGTTCTGTTAATGTCTGTGCTGTAGTGGTGACATCATGGAATTTACCAAGATGGTGTCCCGAGGTTGTTCCACAGCTGGAGCTTTGGGGTTCACACCGGGGACTGCCACCCCTGCTTTACGCTACGCACGAGGTTTTGCTGTCTCTGGAAACACTGCAGACGGTGTCTCTGACAGAATGACATCACGATTCGGAGCAGTAATTGGCTTTTTCTTTGTGACAATTGGGCTGAAACCAGTTTGCTTTTCCTACAGAATCCCCAGAGCCCACGAATGTCACTTCGCTCTCGAGCCGTCGGCAGAAAGGAGCAGCCGCAGGAGACGAGCACCAACGGTAGCTGCGGGGCTTCTGTGCCAGAATCTTAACAAGCCATCACCTTGCTGGGAGGCTGACTGGGGAGTCTGAAAGATTGGCCAGTTAATTTGAGAACACAGTTTGAAGGACTAATCTACTCTTTGGCAGGATTTGTTCCAAGAGAGGAACAGTTAGGAAAGCCTGTGCTGGAGTGACTTTCCACCCCGGGAAGCGCGTGGAAATGGGTGTAGTGAAGGTGGCGGTGCTGGGGGGCCTTGCTGAGCCATTTCTGAAGCGGGCGGTTGCTCTGCACCCGTACAGGACACACCAGTATCGGTGCAACCCCCACAGCACAGGCCAGGAGAGAGCTTTGCGTCCTCGTGAAGTGCTGCTGGATCTGAGTGGCGCCGTGCGGTCCATAGTCCATGGCAGGGCTGTGCTCTTTAGCAAGCTGCTAATTCTGTTTTCTGCTGTCAAAGCTGTGGTGTTGTTTTGGTTTTTTTTCTGCTAGAAATAACTCTGAAACTTTTCTTCCAGAAAACAACTTAAATAAGAACGGGGAGACCCAGGAGCCACCCCAGAGTGCCAGGTATGTCAGTGGAGTTGTTGCGGCTGGGAGGTGCCTCTGAGATCCTCAGTGCAGACCAAAGCACATTCAACACTGAAATGTTGTTAGATGGCTTCAGTGGTTGTGAAAATGAAATGAAAATTTCTGCAGTAAGTTTTATCTGCCTCTCTGAAAAGAGGATTTAATCTTCAGTCACATTTGACATTTTTTATTGGATAACTACATGTGCATACACAATGAAATATCTTTTAACTAGAATAGTTTTGTGGCCTCTTTTAAGCCTGCCTTTGAGACTGTCGGGGGGATTTGCCCTGTATGACGGTATGCTTTCCTCACAGGAGAAAACCAAGTTATAAGAGAGCTGTGGATGAGCGCTATGACAACCAGCAGGCAGAAGATGGAGGTCTTTCTCCTCTCAGAAGAAAGACCCCATCCCCAACCTTTCCTGCCAGCAAAGTAAGACGCTTGTAGCCCTGATGTACTTCAAGAAGTAAGTGTTTCTTACTCACACCCCTAAGGATTGTTTTTGGCCTTCCTCCCACAGGTTGTACGTCCTTTCAAAACGTTCTTGCACACTGTGCAGAAGAACCAGCTCCTCATGACGCCAAGCTCTGTGGCGAGAAATGGAGTAATAAAATCTTTTATCAGGTACAACACTCCTATCCAGTCCAATCCCAAGGTAAGATGAGACTCGGTTGTAGCTAGTACAGGATGGTCTGTCTGCTTGATGAGTGTTTGAGTTAAAGCAAAGGCATGAAAGAAACTTTTGAACACACATTAAACTCGGCAGTAACTTTACGCTGTCTGTTTACACTTACAGAAGCTACATAAAATTGTGATTAGTTGGCTTACTGAGCAGCTCTGATTTGGATGCAAAGCTGTATTACTGTAGCGTTCCCCTGTGGTGTTGGCAAGTAACAGCCAGGAATGAACACTGAGGAATGAAAATAGTGTTGGGCAAGTACTAGGGTGTTGTAGCTTCACAGACGCCCCTGGGGACGTGCTGGCACTGAGCACAGATTGCTCATCCTCCTGATACCCACGACTTACCTGCAAAATATGGTAGCTCTGGGGCTTGTTTTCACTGGAGGGAGAGGAGGGCATTCTGCAGAAACTGGATTTCCTGCATCCAGCTCCTGTCTGGCAGCCCAGTCTCAGAACTTGTTTGTACTGCTGCAGGCTGTCACGGTGATGCTGCTCGGAGCGCTCCAGCAGACAGGAGAACTCTGTTAGGAGGTAGTGGAGGATTCCAGTGCTGGTCTCACCGGTGTCCCTGCTGACATTGGTGAAGGAGCTGATACGATGAGAAGAATCTTCTGGCTAGTGCATTGTTGCTGTTGGTTCACTGAGCGTTCTGGTTTGGGCGCCATTCCAGTGCAGCAGCTTCCCCTCAGGACTTTTTCTCTGTAGGGGTTAAACACAACTTAATAGCACCAGAGCACTAAGACATAATAATTACCTTTAAATTATCCGGTTTTGATACTCATAACACTAACCATTTACAAGATGAAGCCCAGCATAAGGTAATCACTTGAATATTTCACTGTGCTTATCAACAGGTTTGTACTAAGACCAGGCCTGTTGTAATTAAGCATCTGCAGTATCAAATCTGGCATTAAATTAGTTTATATTAATCCGTTTGCTGTGGCTGTAGCAATGGCTGGGTCATGACAGAACACTCAGGACTGAGCTGAACAATGTGCTCCCTAGAGCTCCACGTGCTCCCGTGCTTGCCGCAGGAAGCCGGTGTCAGTGCTAGGCTCTGCTTTTCAGGTTCCTTTTACCAACACCAACCACAGCGCTGTCTGTCCGCAGTCTCTGCGGGAGCTGCCTGGACTTCAGGAGCTGATGCTTCTCTTGCTCTCCAAGATTAACACCTCTGCCTTGTTTTCCATCACATCTGTTCCCAGATGTCCCTGAGCACGTCACAGGCTACCCAAGCTCTGTTTCAGGGCTGTTACTATCCCTTGGTTCTGAACACAGTTCCTTCGTGTCCCCTCTGGGCCTTCCCTTAACCTCAGCTCATTGAGGTAGGAAGGAGCCCTGGCAGGTGGGTATAAACACGTTTCCATACACCTCAGGAAAAGGAGAGACAGAAGCTGGAAACCCTGAGGAAAAAGCAAGAAGCTGAGCAGCTGAGAAAACAAAAACTGGAGGAAGAGAAGAAGCGTCGACTAGAAGAGGCAAAGCTGTGAGTACCTGCTCTCTTGTGTCTGGCCTGCACTCTCTGCACCTGTAGTCCCTGTATCTCGGTCTTCTATCTTGTGGGGTTCATGCATGCAGCAGAAATTCCTGTTGGCTTGCCCTCATGCTGCAAAAGCAGGATTTTTTTCTATCTATTGTACTTCTATCTTGTACTATCTATTTAGAATGCAAATCAAAAATGACCTATCCTAGCTGACTGCTGCTCCAGCTTTTTGTCTAAAGTCCTGTCTCAGGTGGAGCTTAAAATTGTGGCTGATGTTTAAATGACTGGTGTATTTGGTTCACTGAATGTCACACTGCCCAAGAGCTGTGTCTGTTGGCCTTGTACCTGAGCTGTACGGGGTTCGTGCGGCTGGACTTGGGTGAGAACTGGGCTGTGTCCTGCAGGAAGCGTGAGGAGCGTCTGCGCAAAGTGTTGCAAGCTCGGGAGCGGGCAGAGCAGATAGAGGAGGAGAGGAAGAGGCGCATTGAGCAGAAGATAGCTCTGTTCGATGAGAAGACTGAGAAGGTAAGGCCTGATGTTCCTGTAGAGCTTATCTGGGAGAGTAAAGTAGCTGTGGAGGTAGATGATGCCACATGTGTGTGCCTTCCAGAAAGAGAGGAACTGAGGCTGCTGTGATCTAGATAGTGAAGAATGCTTGAACAAAGAACTTTCCAGAAATTTGCTGATTCTGCATGACTGCCTTTCTCTTTTTACAGCAAACGGCAGAGGAAACCCTGTATTTTCCAGAATTATGACTCTAAATGGGCTTTATTAAGGCTCTGTTAGTCAGCTGGGAGAAGAACTTCAAGCAGATCAAGGCAGCCTAATGGTCTTGAGGCTTTATCTGCTTGAGGTTGTTCTCCCATCGGACTAATAGATGAAGAGGTGAAACTAAACATGCTTCCTGCAGACCCGTGCTTGTAGCTGAGGCTTTCAGACAATTTGCACATGTGGCCTCAGCAGTCATTTGTCTGCTTTAATTTTTTCCATCTGCTTTTCTTAGTTCATGGTTCTGAGAATGTATTCTGATGGCTTTAGTGGTATTAGATGTATAATTACCAGAACAGGATCTGCTCTTCCTGTGGAGATGTAAAACAAGGTCATTTACCTAAATATTGCCTTTTTAAAACAAAGCACAGGTCCCCTTGGCTCCTGGAGACAAAACCAGAAGCTTTGGCCCTGTGAGAGGGGGGAGCTCCGAGCCTTGCTGCTGTGACACTGCACGTGCACAGAGACTGTCCCACCTGAGACATGGGCATTCAGCTGGCGCGTGTGTGTCTTAGGTGCGGGAAGAAAGGCTGGCAGAGGAGAAGATCAAGAAGAAAGCAGCTGCCAAGAAAATGGAAGAAGCCGAGGCCCGGCGCAGGCACGATGAAGAGGCCAGAAGACAACGAGCGCTGCAGCAGGTCCGTGCTAGACCCCATCCTGTCACCTGCACACGAGCAGAATGGCCACTACCTGCCAGAGTCTGTGCAAGCAGGGAATGCAGCGGGAGCACCAACAAACCAACGGAGTGCAAATTAGTGTAATTTTCTCCTCAAAGCTCCCTGCAGTGTTGTGCTTCCTGCTTCCTCTTGCAATATGCTGTAAGCTGTTAGTGGTGGCTGCAACCCACATTTCTTCCGCAGCTTGGGATGGATTCTTACTAAAAGCCTTAATTTGTAGTTTGGCAAGTACTAAAATCTGCATTAAGCCTGTCTCTCGGAGATCTGGACCGTGGTGGCCGTCAGGGGTACGGCGTGGGCAGGGAAAGGCCAGTGCTGGGGAGATGCTGAACCTGCCTTGACTCCAGCCATGAGGTGCTTCCCTGTGGTAGTGATTTGGGTCAGATAAGGTGTTCCTGCTCCTTCGTTCTGTACCTGTGAGGTGAGTAATTGCC
>JANVCC010000266.1:1247291-1360760 GCA_025345505.1 Todiramphus chloris collaris | reverse complement strand
GATCCAGGCAGAAAAGTAAGGCACTATCCATTTATGTACTAAGTTCAATGCTGGGACTTTGAGAACAAGCAGGAACTAATGGTAGCAGTGAAAGGCCCAAGCAGTGAAGAGACACTTTGTGCTGTCAGCACAACTGAAACGCCACGGGCACTGAGCCACCAAGAGGAAATGCTGGGCTCAGTGACACGGGAGAGCCATGAAAAGCTGTGACAAAGAGGGGTTTGCAGCAGGCACTGGCTGAGAGGGTACCCCATGGACTCTGGAGAGTAACGGTCTGTTGCTGTGCTTCTCAGGCTCCGGGAGCAGCAGGAGAAGGCTGCTCACCTGCAGAAGGAGGCGTTGGCTGATCAAGAACAGCTCCATAAGGAGGTGGAGGACAAAGAGGTAAGTGCTCACGGATGGGTAGAGCTACATGGGGCTGAACTGACCTTTGGTGTCTGTTGGAGCTAGCAGCCTCTCTGTTTCCTTCAGATCCCCAACAAAGTGTTCACAGGGCGAGGTTCTTTTGACCCGCTTGGGGCAGGTGCTGTACGATGGGGTGACGTGGCCTCTAGAAATACTCTTCATTACTCTGAAAAGAGCCTGCGATCTGTAGCCTAGGCTCTTCTGTCTGCAGATGGCCAGCTGGCTTCTGATGTTTATGTACTGAGGATGAAGTCAGTAGCAAGTTTTTCAAAGCACGAGGGCATGGCATTACCAGAGGAAGGCAATTAATGCTCATAAATGGGAGGGTCCATCTGTTTGTTCCTCTGAGGGAAGCTCAGACTGTTGCCTTTGTTCAGAGCGCTCTTTGGCACCACAGGCAACATACACTTGCAATTACATGCTTAGATTACTTATGATTTTTGTTTACATCTAAAAGAGAACAGATCCCTGGACTAGCAGTGTAGATTAGTTCACAAGATTAATTAATTTGTGATGTCGGCTTGCAGCAGGAGCAGCAGAGGCTGGCAGAGGTGGAGAGGCAGGAACAAGAACAGAAGAACCTGCCAGAGGAGCAAAAGGCTAAAGATAGAGCCCAAATAGAGCACCTAGAAAACACAGAGGTAATTCTGCTCCCTCTGGTGACATCAGAGAACTGTGACTCCAGCCCTGACAAGCCATCACCATGGTCACTTCTACTGTCTGTTTCCAATTCCCTTTCAGTACTGAAGGGGTTCTCTACGCTTTCTTCCTGGTAATCCAGGGTGACTCCTGATGGCCTTGAGCATTTCAGTGACATTTGGGAAGTGGAAAGGAGGGAAGGGAAGCTGTGACTACTGGCCAGGGTTTTCTTGTTAGAGTGAGGCAGTGGCTGTTAAAGCCACCTTGTCTTTTACCGGCTGAGCCTCAGGGGCAGGAGAGGTGCTGAAATCGTGCCATTTTAGCTCCAAGCTGGGAACAGCCACAGGATGGCAGCAGAGGCTGCAGGACAGCTTTACCTTTGGGCCTCTTTCTGGTGATTGATTTGAGAAGAACCTGCAGGTGAATGTACACGTCTTGAACACTGAAAACAAACAGGGGTTTTTAGCTCCTTGCAAAGCTATGTGTTTAAATGCAAAACCCGTGAAATAGGAGTTAAGGGACAGGAAGCCAGCAAGGCAGCTGCTTCTGAGGATGAAACAGTTTCCAACTCTCGAGATGTTTCAGGGTTGGTGACGTTTGCAATTTCATGTCTTTCCTCATCACCTGCTTTTCTCAGTCATGCTGTTCCTGTGAGAATTACAAGGCAGTTTGTGCTGAGCCATTTTGTGCAGGTTCTCTACACGGTGACAATCAGTTTAGTATTGTTAAACGAGCCCAGGAGATTGGTTGCAGATTATTAAAAGCCTGTCTCTCAGCTCAACTTTGAGGAAGTAGTAACTCCCTTTAAACCTTGCTCGAATGGAATGGAACTGCTGCCTGGCTGCTGGATGCATCAATTGCTGGCTTGTTTGTGGCACACACAGCCAATTAGCAATGTAGTTAAACAGGAGGAGGCAAAGCACAGTCATAATTGCATCAAAATTTTAGAGCTTGGGTCAAGTTCTTGGATCAAAACTTTAGAACTGCCACACTTCAGGTGTTGCAATTGTGCGGTAAGGCAAGAGGTAGGGTGTTGGGGTGTTGCAGTCCTCGGGTGTCTTGGAAGCAGAGCAGCGCTGCTGCCACTGACACCCGGGGATGTTTGTCTTCTAGAACTCACCCGCCCGCAATTCGGACGAGCTGACGCCACAGGGCCAGAAGGAACCAAAGTCCACCATAAATCCAAACAACTACGGCATGGATCTGAACAGCGACGACTCCACGGATGACGAAAGCCAGCCGCGCAAGCCTGTCCCTGCCTGGGCCACTGGTACGTGCTGGCAGGCTGAGACACGCCAGGACAGTAGGAGCTGGGCTGAGACTTTTGCCCAGTTTCCCCACTTGCACACAGGAGTTAAAAGTACTCCCCTCCAGCAGCGTGGCTGGAGTGCTGGCTCAGGGGCCTCTCTGCCACAATTTGGGATTGGGGAGCAAATATTCTTAACCTGCCCTAACAGAGCTGCTTGTGTCATCTGTGGAAGGGGTAATTACAAATTAGTGCTCTGGCCTTGAGCCCACTCGGTGCCGATTTGGCTTTAAAAAGCAAAGTAATGCCAGATGTCACGGGGCAGGATTCCGGCCAGTAGCTGTTCTGGTTCTGAAATGCTTGGTTCTGCAATTTCACTTCCACCTACCCCAGGGGAGGAAAGAAGTGGGGAAACAGCTGCAGGTAGCTGCAGGAGGAAAAGCTGAGATGTGTGGCCTCCTGCAGACTGACTCTGCTTCCTGGACAGAATTCAGCACATGCAAGGTTCGCCCTCCCTGGGATCTGTGGTGACCCTTTAGGGTTAAACAGGGAGCTTTAAAACACCCAGGCACTGCAGGATTCCTCCCGCCTGCGATCTCGGGGCGATTAGAGATGAGAAGAGCAGGGACACATTGCGTACAAACAGCCCATGCAGCCATTTCCATTAAAAAAATTAATGACAATTTAATCTTTTTCTTCTCCAGGGACCCAGCTTAGCCAGGCTGTAATCCGGCAGTACTACAACCCTCCCAACGTGGACGCGATCTTCGGGGCGATCGCCAGCCCCAAGCTGGAGGACATCTTCTACAAAAGCAAACCGCGCTACTTCAAGCGCACGAGCTCTGCGGTGTGGAGCTCCCCGCCCTTCTCGGGTTCCAAATCGGTTCTGGGTGTGCCCTACAGCCTGAAGAAGTACTGACGTGGGCAGCGGCGTGGCTGGGGGAGCGGTGGGTGGCGTTTCTGTCTCTAGGTGAGGAAGGAATTACTGTCCGGTGCCTGTAAAGCTTTAGGTGTTAGCATTGAATAAATGCCAGCTTTTACCGGGCCTCCTGCGGTTTCTCTTTTTGGGGCCGGTTGTCTCCCTGTTAGGCAAAGGAGGAGCTGCTGGGTGATAGTGTCTCGGGAAAAGTCATCTCCTCTTACCCTCAGCTCTAGGCTGGCAAAGACTTAGACCCTGTAGGACCTACAGCTGTGTGAGCTTCCCCTGTTCATCCGAGCAGGCCTGGGGTAGCTGCCTGCAGTAGGTGGAAGCGGTGCCCGTACTGTGCCTGCCCGTGCTGCGGCTGACACCAGGGACCAGCTCAGGACCCCTGGATTTTACTGTCCTTCCTCACTCGCTGGAGAGCCGTGGCCCTCGCTGTAGCCACGTCTCCAGGAATGCCTGCAGGAGTGTAAGAAGGCTTTATTAAGAGAAATTGTACAAAGTTTCTGATAGAATTTTGTTTCTCTAACTCAAATTCCTTGTCCGTGGCATAGATTGGATTGAAATGGGTTTGGCCATAATCCCCACCCTTCTCTTTCCCCCTTTGGCTGTTTCATTTGTTCACTATCAAAGCTGGTTTTATTTCTAGGCCTGGTTTTACTCTGTTTAATAAGACGGTGTCAGATGGCCTATTACCAAAACAGCAAAGTACCAGCTCAGAATTCCAGTTTCAGGAGCACATGGTGTTTCATCAGCCATCCTTCCTACCCCTGACCCGTGGAGGGCACAGCCACTCCTGTTCTCTGACCAGCTCCAGTGCAGAGCAGCGGTCTCTGTACTCACGGGAGGATTTTAAGGGAAGCAGTTCCATTAGTCTCTGCAGGGTGCTGTGGAAGTTTGTCTTCTGCAATGAGGCCACCTCCTCTGTGGTTCTTACCTCAGGTTCATCTTTTACTTGCGGCTTGGTTTGTTTTAAAGACGGAAGAGCGTTCACGGCTGCGATTTCAATAAGCAAGAGCCCGAGGAACTCCATTTCCATGGATATAAACCAGTCCTCTTAAACACCCACTGCACAGAGACCATGACACGTGCGGAGCCTCCCGCCTTCCCTCGCGCTGATCGCCAATGAACAGGGTGCGAGCGAGGTGGGGTTGTGTATTTTACTGCCTCACTGCTGGGTGCTGTGCTGCGGGTCCGCGTTCGTCTGCGAGATGTTTGTACGGTCGGTGCGCTGGAGACGGAGTTTCGTAGCTCAGAACGAACAGCATAATCCTTTTGTAAGAAAGCTTCTGGATATGGCAAAAACTTTCAAGCTGAATGTCTGACAGTGTGATAAAAGTGAGTTAAACCATCTGCTCTGGGCTGCTTGTCTGGACTCATCTTGACTTTGATTAGAAAGCCTACAGTATTTCAGAGCCTGTCCTTTCGGGTGCTTTTCAGGCTCTTGAGACAGGAATGCTCTTTCCAGGAAGAACTTTGTGACTCCTGCTGCGGGGGGAAGTGTCGGTGCTTTGGTAACCCTGTGGGATTTCCTGACTAGTTTTACTTTCTCCTTTTGTTTCTGGAAACTGGAAGAGGAGCAGTTTGGTGCGGGGATATATTCCCAGAAACCTGATAGGAATACACGACTCGAATTCGCCTTGGACTGCCTTACAGCTCCACGCTCCCCAGCCTGTGTAACCTGAGAAAATACTCAAACAGCCACCACCAGATGGGGCAAGAACTTCAGCCACAGCACAAGTGGAGCTCTGGGGTTTAAAATCACAGATCAAACCAGTCACAAGCAGAAATCTCAGGAAATTGCAGCCTCGAGATTTCACTCTTGATTTCAGGTTTTTCTCTCAAGTTTTATTCCTTCTCTCCCAGGCTGCCTTTCCTGAGCTCTGCACGTACCTGGGCCAGGGTGACAGGGCAAGCGTGAAGCAGCCTTTCTCAAGTGAGTGAACTTGGCTGCTGGTAATCATCTGATCTATAGTGTTTTTTCTAGACTGATTCAGTTTCCCTGAAACCAGATAATATAGCTGGAGCCAAATGCTCCCAAAGAGAGACAGGGGCTTGACCCCACATGGTGAACTTGTGATCCAAAGTTAGGTGAGGTCTCAAACTTCAAAATGCTTCAGGAAAGAACAAGTAAAAGCAGGGATGTTTCTGGATGGGATTATTAAAGGGCAGGTCCTGCCTGGCTTTGGCTCCATGGACAAACACGCTCCAGGCCCTGGGGCTGTCTAGGCACCACATGGGCAGGTGCCCTCTCTTCCCCCAGGTCCCTGTGGGTGGGAACCAGCAGTAATTGTCACTGAAACACCAGCAGCTTTATTTCCGGGGTCCCTTCCCCCAAGCAGAAGCAGGAAGGATTCCCAGAAAGGAAAGTCAATGCCCTACAGCTGTGTTCACAGAGGGTCTCGGGCTGTACTTTCTCCAGCCCATGCTGCTGGTTCAGCCCTGGGGGGGACAGCTCTAGATAACGGGAGATGGCACAACCACTGGACACGAACCCCCCACTGGGCTGTGCCCTGGCACCCTGAAGAAAGGAAAACCCCAGGGAGGAGCTGCAGCAGTCACTGTGCACAAGCAAACCCACTTCTACACTGGTCTGCTGTAAGAGAAGCCAGTAGCTAAACCTCTTAACGTTTGGACTGTCAATGAGAACGAAGCAGTTCAGATTTTTATCTGTGTGCTTCCCAGATCAACCAACAAGCACCAGCCAAGGCACCCCCAGCACAATATCGCCCCTCACCTACTGCCCTGAACTGCGGTGGTTCCAGTAGCCACCCTGCTAAAGCTTGACCTGTGCCTTAACTCGAGGGAGGCAGGGAAATAACCTCTGGGCTGCTTCCAGCCCCCGAGGCAGAAATGCCACCTGGCCTGGGTGGAGTGGCACCACTGCAGGCACTGTGGTGGAGCTGGAATGACCATGGCTTTGTGCTGCAGGGAAGGGGAGCGGGCAGAGCAGAAAAACGGGCATCCTGCGCAGCCCAAGGGAGCTGTACCTATCTCCTCACTAATTCCAACGCTGACTCGTGGTCAAAAGACTAAACCCAAGGCTGCAGCAATGTCCAAACAGCACAAGGTGCTGCTTGCCATTTGCAGCCCTGCCCAGCCTTCCCCTCAGCCCTCCTCCCTGGAGTGGGCAGCAGCAGAGCTCATGTCTCGGATGGGATCCCCTGGGGACCGTGCTTCTGGCCCGGCCTCAGCAGTGGCCAGGTGGTGAGGAGGTGGCACGGCTGCACTGTCACTCTGGCAGAAAACCCTGCTGCCTTCAGAAGCGGCTTTGCCCGGCCAGAGGACAGGCTGAGGATAAAACATGCTGAATTCGGGTGTTTTCACATCCTTCCCTTCTCATATCCCCCATTTGTCACCTCCTCTGGGACACAGGGAGAGGGCAGCGCTCCCCGAGCTGGCACACCATGGGCTCACAGGGGTCCTTCCTATAAAGTTTGGACCCAGACTTGATCTTTTAATTGTTCAGGGATTAGTCTGAAAATATTATTAATTCAAATGGCTTGCAGTGACCCGATTGCTGCTGGAATCACCAGTGCTAGGAAAGCATGGAAACCAAGCGCTTTCAGACAAATCCCCGAATGACGGTAAGTAGCTTACACTGAAAATCCAGCTCAGCAGCCGTGCCAAGGGATACACATTTCCAAACACTGTCTCCTACCTCCAGAGCCATCACGGGGCTTTTCAGGGACACCAGAAGCTTATATTCATCCAAACGCATCTTTTAGAGGGAGTTGTTTTCTCTCTGGGGGTGGTGGGGAACAGAGCAGCTGATTTTTTTCAGTCTCCCAAGGACACTGAGCCCCTCAGCAGCAGGAGCTCTCAGCACTGACACACCCGGAAAGATCCACTGGGTCGCAGCCTGGCTGAGGTGGGAAGGGACCTCTGAACGTCCCCTGGCTCAGCTCCGTGCCCAAGCAGTGCAACCTGGAGCCACCTGCCCAGGACCACAGCCAGGGAGCTCTGAGTATCTCCAAGGAAGGAGCCTCCAGAAGCTCCCTGGGCAGCCTGTACACAGATCAAGAACACGTTCCCAGCCCGAGAACTGCGCAGGTTGGGTGCGGTGCCATCACCGCCTGGCACTGAGGTGTCCCTGCAGCAGGCTGGGGGTGTTTAGTGCCCCAGTGCCAGCATGAAGATAATGACAGGATGTGCGCACCATGAAAGGATGTACTCCCCTCTCATTCACTGCAGACCTCATTAAGCTGCTTGGCACTAATTGAGGCAAATCTGACACTCACACTCTGAAAATAGAATCACATCCATTCTTTGCTGAAAACCAGAAGAACATGAAAAAAACCCACCTTATTTTCAAGGGCGCTTTGTTCACTCCCAG
This sequence comes from Todiramphus chloris collaris, assembly GCA_025345505.1. Lineage (NCBI taxonomy): Eukaryota > Metazoa > Chordata > Aves > Coraciiformes > Alcedinidae > Todiramphus > Todiramphus chloris. The sequence goes on along the minus strand of JANVCC010000266.1, from coordinate 1,353,212 downwards.
TGGGATCGGCTCCAGGGATGTGAAAATGAGGACAAGCTTCTGCCAGGACAGCTGGTGGTAAAACCTCCCTGAGCTTTCCAAATTGAACTCCTTCACCTTGCAGCTTGGAAACTGAGCAGCCACAACACCCAGTGTTGGCAGGGTGAAGGCCACCAGCACCCTGGCTGAGTCAGCACTGGGGTGGCCAGCAGGAGCAGGGCAGGGATCGTCCCCCTGGACCGAGCACTGGGAATGTCATTCCTTTTGAGTCCTGGGGTCAGTTCTGGGCCCTCACTCCCAGCAGGACCTGGAGGGGCTGGAGCGTGGCCAGAGAAGGGCAACGGAGCTGGGGAAGGGGCTGGAGCAGGAGTGTGGGGAGGAGCGGCTGAGGGAGCTGGGCTGGGTGAGCCTGGAGCAAAGGAGGCTCAGGGGAGACCTTCTGGCTCTGACAGCTCCCTGAAGTTCAGGAGCTTGGAGCCAGGGGGGTCGGGCTCTGCTCCCAAGGAACAAGCGCCAGGACAAGAGGAACCGGCCTCAAGTTGCCCCCGGGCAGGTTGAGGTTGGAGCTGAGGGACAATTTCTTCCCTGCAAATGTTGTCCAGGCCTGTTTTGTGTCCCCAGGGGTTTGTGGCTCTCTATTAATGACCCCAAATGTTCCCAGCACTTTGTCAGGGCCCATTAAGGTTTTCAGTCCTTGGCTTTCACGGTTTGGGACCATCGATGGGTTCCCTCCCACTGCTGTCATTCCCTCGCTGTCTCATCCCTGCATGGGATGGGTTGGGGATGTCATTCCATGTTGTATCCCTGCCGTGGGGCTGTCCCTGAGCCCTGTGGACACCCGGCATCCCAGACCAGAGGTGGGAATCTCTTCTCCAGGGACAGTGCTGAGGGTTCCTCCAGCACAGCCCTTCCACACCACATGCCCAGGGCAGTGCCTGTGCCCCCGCCTTTGCCCCCCGCCCCCCCAGGACCCCCTCGCAGTGCCCAGGGACACAGGTGACCCCCTTCATCCCTACACACCCCCACTGCTCCCTGGTCCCCAGGCGCCCGTCCCTGTTGTGTCCTGTCCCCAGGCCGGGACACAAAGTGCAGCTCACATGTATTTTATTCATTGTCCCCAACTGTGACAAAGGGGCTGTGCCCAGGGGGCTCCTGGGCACGAGGGGATGTCACCAAGGTGAGGGGATGGTGTGTCATACTGGTGGTGGGTCACCGGGGCTGCAGGGACAACAGGGGGTGTCAGCTCACGCTGAGGGTGTCACCAGGGTGGGGGGACAATGCAGGGTGCTACCAGGACTGGGGGTTGATGATGTGGAGTGACCATGATGTGGGGTCAACCTGTGCAGGGGCGGGGACAGGGGATGCCTCTGCACGTTGCCAGTGTGGGGACACAGGACACGCTTGTGTGCTGCTGTGTGGGAGGACACATGGAGTGTCCTCAGGCGTGTGGGGACTCCTGGGCTACGGGTCTGTCCCCAGACACAGAACAAGGCCCAAGACACGTCCCCCTCCCAGTGACGTCCACACGCGGCCGTGCCTCTCGGTGACACAACGGTCCCACAGCCCCGCGTCCCCCCGCTGTGCCGTGCCGCGTCCTGCCTCGTGCCCTCGCACGTCCCCGCGTCCTACCCGCGCTCGCAGATGAGCTCGACGACGCTGTGCTCCATGGGGACGGGGTCGAGGCAGCGGTGGGCGGCGCTGGCGGCCACCTCGTCCAGCAGCCCCTGCACCACCCGCTCGTCGGCAGCGAAGCGCCAGAGGTAGAGCTGGAGGTAGTGCCCGTCCACCTGCACCTGCTGCAGCCCGAAGCGGCCCAGCGTCCGCAGCCGCACGCACTCCAGCAGCGTCTTCAGGCTGATCTTGATGATCCCCGTCAGCACCGAGACCTGGGGCGTGGGGACAGAGGGGACATGTGGCACAGGGATGCCCCCAGGGCAGCAAGGCCCCGAGCTGCATCCACACAAGGATGTGGGGACACTGGGGACGCCATTCCCCAGGCCAGCAGCTCCTAGGTCTCTCTTATCCTGGCCACCAGTCCCCAGGGATCCCCCAGCACACAGGATGTAGGGACACTGGGGACATGTGGTATGGGGGAATTCCTTTAGCCTGGAGGCCTCAAGTCCCATCAGCATGGGCACATGGACGATGTGAGGAACACCCTTGTCCTGGCTGCCCCCCAGAAGCCTGGACACATGGGACAGTGGGACACAGGGGACACGTGGCACAGGGGGATGGGGACACCTTTGGGCTGGCTGTTGGAAGCACAGGGAGGGCCTGTGTCAAGTCATCCCAGGAACACAGGGACACCCTCACCAGCTGCAAGGCCACCCCGAGTCCTGACACGTAGAACAGGGGAGCATCAGGGGACAAGACCCTTGTCATGGTCATCAGTTCCTGGGGACCCCCTGGCACCCAGCACCTGGGTCACGGGGACACCAGGAACACATGACAGACAGGAAGATGGACAGAAGGGACTCTGGGAACACGGGGATGCCTCCGTGGCCTCACCTTGTTGAACTCAACAGGGCTAAAGATGTCAATGCGTTCGGAGAAGAGCTTCTGGATGTTGCTGAGCAGGTGGGTGTCCATGGGGGCACTGGGGATGGTGACACGGGCACAGTCAGGGACACAGCGGCATAAGGGGATCATCGGGGAACACTGGGACATCTCAGGGACATGGGGACAGCCAGGGGATGTTGAGACATTGGGACAGTTTGGAGACACAAACAGGGTCATGGGGAAGACACAGTGGTTACTGCAGGGGTGACTGGGGGCCCTGGGGGTGACCAGGGAAGGCCCAAGGGGTGGCCAAGACGTGGCTGGGTGGCAGGGCTGACCTGGGGTGACCAGGGGGTGCTGGGAGGTGTCTGGGTGGCAGGGCTGACCTGGGGTGACCAGGGGGGCTGGGAGGTGTCTGGGTGGCAGGGCTGACCTGGGGGTGTAGCTGGGGGCGTAGCGCCCGGGTGCCCGTGAGCTGCTGTAGACGGAGAAGGCGCGTCGGCTGGAGTCACTGCTCTGCGCCCGCCGCACCCCCTCCTCGAAGAGCTGTCCCACCTGTGGCACGGCCCCCCCTCAGTGCTGGCAGCCCAGAGCCCACCCAGAACATCCTCTGGGAAACCCCCCAAAACACCCAGGAACCCTCAAATCTTCTGGGATCTTCCTAAACCCTTCTGGTAGCCCCAAAGATCCTCAGGAACCGTACGGAAACCTGTGTCATCCCATCTAGACCCCTGAGGGACTTCAGCCCCTCCATCCCGAACCCTCTGGGACTCCCAATTCTCCCAGGACCCTCCCTAATAGACCCCTGCAGACTTCTTAAAGTCCTTAAGAACCTCATGGGGACCTCAGGGCCACTCCAAGGACCCTCTGTGATACGTTGGACCCCTCAGGGAATTCAGCCACCCCCCACCTGCCCCCAGCCTCTCTCTGTGCTCCTGGTGTGGCCCCAACCTGGACGTCGATGGCGGTGATGTCCTCGACCACACGCTTCATGACAGCCCGAACGTTGCGGGGCTCGACGGTGCCCAGCCAGTCCCGCGTCTCTACGCTCTTCCTCAGCATCTGGGCCACCGCGGCGCCCTGGACCTGCACGTAGTGGTCAAGCAGCCGCTGCGCTGCCCCCCGCGCCTCTGCGCACAGCGCTGGCCCCGGTGTCACCGCCGGGCCTGTGTCCTGCGGGTGCAAGGGACATGGGGACACGTAGGCATGACCCCCGTGCCTCCACCATCTGCTGTTCTGGGGCCATCATCAAGGGACACAGGGGGTTCTCTCCAAGCCACCCCACCTGCAGCAGCATCACTGCATCCTTGGGGCGTCTAAGGGGACTTGGGGACACCCAGAAACCCCCTGGGGACACACTGAAGTGCCCCCATGGGGACATCTGGGAGACACTGGCACAGGCAAGGACCCTTTTGCCATCCCCATGGTCACATCCTGGATAGACATGGGGCGACAGCAGGGCACAGGGAGGGACTTGGGGACATTTTGGCATCCCTCAAGGACATCTGGGAGTGCACAAAGACAGAAGGAAGGTCCCCACACCCCCACCCACACCATCGTCCCCACCACTGCACCCTGGGAGGGCACAGAGGAACTTGAGGCCATCTGAGGTCCCACAGGGTCACTTGGAACCCCCTTGGGGCCAATCAGAAGACTGTGGGTCCACTCAGGTATGTTCTAGGAGACACAGATGGAAGGTCTGGTGCCTCCACACACAGCAGGGTACCCTCTGCTGTCCTCAATGGACACTGGGACACAGAGGGATACGGAGCCACTTTGTGACTCTTGGGAGACATTCAGCGTCCCCTTACGGACACTTTGGGGCCAACTGGGTCAATTCTGGGGGCTCACCTGGGGAGGAAACTGCTCGTCGGTGAGAGTGAGGATGTAGCTGATGGTGGTGGCCTCATAGTCGAGGCAGAGGCGGGCGAGGAGCAGCAGCAGGGCCGGGGGGGCTGCGGGGGCCCCCCGTTCCGCTGGGCCGTCAGCGAAGCCCCGGGCGGTGCGGCAGAGCCAGCGCACAAAGGCCACGACCAGCCCCTCGCGCACGGCCTCCACGCAGAACTCGCCCTGCGGCCAGAAACGGGGAGTGATGCCCCAGAAGTACCACCCCAGGCCCCCCACAAGCTCCAAACCACCCCACTGACCTCCAAACTGCCCCGAGCAACCTCCAAGTTGCCCATGACCCCAGTTTCATGGAATCACAGACTGGTTTGGGTGGGAAGGGACCTTTCAAAGCCATCTGGTCCAACCCCCCTGCAGGGAGCAGGGCCATCTGCAGCTAGAGCAGGGTGCTCAGAGCCCCGGGCAACCTCTCCTGGGATGGTGCCAGGGATGGGGCAGCCACCACCTCTCTGGGCAGCCTGGGCTGGGGTCTCACTAACACCCCCAACCACCACATGGCAACCCCAGTGACCCCCCAGCCGCCTGGTGCCAACCCCAGTGACCCCCCAACCACCTGGTGCCAACCCCAGACTGACCCAGTGACCCCCCAACCACCTGGTGCCAACCCCAGTGACCCCACGTGGCCCCGTGACCCACCTTGAAGTAGGGCAGGCTGGCGAAGGCGACGTCCCTGGCCGTGAAGAGCTGCACATAAGCCAGGACAGCCTTCAGCTGGCCGAGGACGGAGGAGGCTAGAGTGGCCAGCAGGTCGGGCAGGCCGGGCCCCTCCTTGCCGGGGGGCCGGGGGGCAGCCAGCGCCTGGCGCACGTCGCCCAGGCACCCCAGGAAGAAGGTCTGGAGCGCCCGCAGGTAGCGGTCGACGCGCTCCCGGGCCGCCCGGGCCACCAGCGCGGCTCCCGCCTCAGCGCCGGCGGCGGGCAGCAGCTGCAGCAGGGAGCAGAGGCGGCGGTGGAAGCGGTCGAGCGCCCGCACCAGCAGCGAGGTGTCGCCCAGGCCCCGCTCCAGCGCCAGGCGCCGCTCCAGCAGCTGGAAGTAGCGGGCGGCGAGGGCGGCGGCGAAGGCTTCCAGGCGGCCCTCGCCCGCCCCCGGGCGCCCCTCGAAGAGGCTGCGGTAGGAGGCCGCCAGCAGGCACAGGTTGCCCACGAAGGCCGAGCTGCCGCGGTCCACGAAGTCGAGGATGTCGGAGGGCGGGGGCGGCGTGGTGCCAGCGCCAGAGGGGGAGGCCGGGGGCAGCTCGGCCTCCAGTGCTGCCAGCTCAGCCTCAAGGCGGGCACCGGCGTGGCTCAGAAACTCCTCGCACAGCTCCTCGGGCGGCTCTTCCAGCTGCAGCAGCATCTCCACACACTCTGTCAGCTCCTTGGGGTCCAAGGTCTCATCCCTGGGGGGAGCGGGGGAAACAAGGTGCTTACTGGGGGGTGGTGGGAGGTGCCAGGTTGACAGCAGCGCAGTGAGAAAACAGGGAGCCCCAGCAGGCTCCAGAGTGAACGCACCGGAGGCGTGCGCGGAGGCGCTGGGCCAGGTCGGCCATGATGGCATGGCTCTCGTCCTCGATGGCACAGAAGGAGGGCAGGTGGCGGTAGTGGCGGAGCACAGCCCGGGCGCGGGCGTAGCAGCGTAGGGCCCGCGCAGGTTCCGCCCCCGGTGCCGCCCAGCGCCGCAGCCGCCCCGGCACCTCCACCAGCGACTGCAGCTTCCGCAGCAGCGCCTGCACGCCTGGGGGGCCGGGGTGGGGGGTCAGGAGTTGGCGCACCATGGGGGTGAGGTCGGGAGCTGGATCTACCCCCCTGGGGTGCCCCCATCACCCACATCTGCCCCTTAGTGCCCCCCACCTCATTATCTGCCAGCAGCACCCTGGATCTGCCTTACTGGGGGTCTCCCCAACCCCTGGATCTGCCCCTCAGCTCCCAGACCCCATCCTCAGCCTTCGCTGCCATTGTCTAGCCCCCAGTTCTGCACCATAACCCCCAGGTCTGTCCCCCAAGGGCCCCTCAACCCCCTTCAATCTACCCCTACCCCCAAGATCTGCCCCCAGGTACCAACATCTGCCCCTCAAGGCCTCTCCCACCCCCAAGATTTGCCCCCAAGCCCCCAGTTCTACCCCCCAAGGACCCAGACCTGGCCTCAGGGCCTCCCCTAGCGCCCACACCCCATACCAGCCAGCTGGGCGCCGCGGCGGTGACGATCCTGCAGTGCAGCGCTGACGCGGGCACTGGAGGTGCTGATGGCAGCCATGTTGGCAGCCAAATCATCCATCTCCGCCTCCATGCGTCGGAAGTCAACCTTCATCTTTCGGATGGTGTCTGGGGAGAAGGAACTGGGTCGCTCAGCTGCCCGGGACTCCCCTTCTCGTGACTCCTGGACAGCAGGGACCCCCCTGCTGGGAGCTCACCAGTGGCAGAGATGAACTTGTTGTAGTTCTCGTAGAGCAGGGTCTGCATGTCGCTGTCGAGTGCCCGGATCTCTCGCCCCAGCGCGGCCTCGCGGGCCAACAACTGCCCCAGGGGGCACTCGCTGCGTACCTGGAGGGAATCGACAGTGGCACAACTGCCCCCCAACCCCCTGGACCCTCTAATTGTCCCCCTGGGTTCCTCAACTGCACCCCCAGGGCCCCTCCCAGGATTGCCAGCTCTCGCCCTCGGAGTCCCAACTGCCCTCAGGCCCCTGAACACCCCCCTGAGATCTGGAAATGTCCCCCAAGAGCCTCCATCTGCCCTCTCAGGCCCTCCTGGGATCCTGAGCTGCCCCGCCAGGAGTGCTAACTGCCCCTGGGCCCCCCAGCTGCCCCACGGACTGTCCCCATAGAGGAACACATGAACCCTAAAGGGTCCCTGGGGGGGATCTACAGGATCCCCACAGAGCCCCTTCCCTGGGGTCCCTCAGGGTCCTGGCGGAGCTCCCAGGGTTCCCCCGCAGGGTCCCCCGGGCCAGGCCCGTGGGGGTCTCTTTGGGGGCTGGTTAAGAGGGGTCCCAGACGGGGGTCCCTACCGGGGGCGGGGGCTGCACCATGGCCCGAGGGAGAGGTCACCGCGGGGCAAAGGTCACCTTAGTAAGGAAAACCTCCGGGTCGAAGTTGGGCCCGTTGATGTCGGCGGGGTCCGGGGCCGCCTCCGCCGCGGACGGGCCGTAGTAGCGCTGGAGCGGCCCGTGGGGCCGCCGCCACCCGCTGCCGCCGGTCCCGGTCCCGGTCCCGGTCCCGGTCCCGGTCCCGGTCCCGGTCCCGGCCTCGGGGCTGCCGCCCGCCCCGCTGCCCGCCGCCTCCACCTCCGCCATCGCGCCGGCACTTCCGGTCCCGGCCGCAACTTCCGCCCGCACCGTCACTTCCGGCCTCACCGTCACTTCCGCGGGACCGTTCCCATGGCTGCAGCAGCCGCAGGCCCCGGCCCCGGCCCCCTGCCGACCCCGCGTCCCCGCCGGCCCCGCGTCCCCGTTCCCCTGCGGGGCCCCCCGGTGTCCCCCGAAGCCCCCTCACGGCTCCGAGCAGGTGCCTGTTCTCTCGGGGCTGCGCGACCCCCGGGCGGGCGGGTCCGGGGGTGTCCGGGGACGCCGCGGGGGCTGCGCTGGGGACACGTCTCGTCCCCCGGCACCTCCCGCTGCCCTCCGGCTCCCCTCGAGGGCTGGCAACGGGCCACCCGCTGATGCTGGCCGCGGGGGATCTTGGTGACAGGGACATCAGCTCCAGCTGAGCCTTCTCTGCCTGGTGCTTTGGGCACGTTACTGGTTTGTGTCAAACATGACATCTTTCACAAAACACTTGAGGGATGTATTTTGCCCACCCATCAACTGCTTTTCTCCTGCCTTCACGTTCTCCCCCAGGAAGGGGAGCAGCAGATGGACAGACAGATGGACAGCAGCTCTCCCGCCGATCTCCGTGTCCCCGCTCACCAAAGACTTGCTGTTTCTCAGGGTAAAGCTGAAATTGGCCCTTGAGGCAGCAGGCTCTCTACAGTTCAAGCAGCACAACAGATCAAGTGGATTGAGGTATTTAGCCCTGAGAACATGCAAGCACCAGGAAAAAAACTCTTTGAGCAAGAAGTTCTAAACCCAGAGCTTTATTCACAACAGTAAAAGTGAACCCAACCCACCCACTGTGCAGACCAGGATGTTCCAGGGGCCTTTCACCAGGAGTCCTCGCTTTGGAAAATCAAACCCAAGTCCATCGAGTCACCCGACGTTCTTCCACATGGAGAGAGCCCGGCGCTCCCACACCTCACACAGGAGCAGGAAGAACCAGAGGAAGTAATTACTGCCTCCTTTCTTGCCTTCCCTGCACATTTTTCCCCAATGTAGAAAAATCCCCAAACACCTACTGCAGTCAGGGGAGAGTGTTGTTAGCAATTTGGTACAGCTGGAAACAGGACAATGCTGTCCATGTATGGATCTGGAGCCAGCTTGGTCCTAGGACAAAGGAATCCCTGACAGGCACAAGGACACATCAAGCCGCTGAGCCTCAGCTTGCTGGAGAGGAGCCAGGCCTGGCAGCCAGAGGAGGAAGGAATGTGCTGGTCCCATGCGGGTGGCTACTGCAGGGAGGGAAGAGAACCAGGTAAGCAAAAAACCCCAACGCCTGAGTAGCTGGTGCAGAAAATGGACAAGATGAGGCAGCAGCTCTGCTCAGCCCTCTGGGAAGCAAGAGGTTTGTACCTCAGTCACCGGAGATTTGTTTGAAGATAGAAGAACAGTTTATTTCAAATTATTTTGTCTTTCTCCTACCAGACACAGCAGTTTTAAACTTGCATATCTCTTGCTTCAACCACAGGCAGGCTCCGAAGAACATGGCTGGGGTCCTACGGGAGCCAGCAGCCTGGCCACGGGGGAGGAGGGTGACAGGGAGTGTAGTGTCCCCTTTCCTCTGAAACCCCTCACTACAGGAATTAGAGAGAACCCAGGTTCAGACCTATCGCTAATTTCATTTCAAAGCGGTTCAGGCTTCATTTCAACCCAGGGACACAAAGGACATCAACAGTCTCCAAGTCAAGGGGAGACAGACCTGGTGTCAGCCGAGTGGCCACACTGGAACGTGACTCATTCATGCTTCCAAACCTCACCCATCAGCATCCCAAACTCTACAGCTCCCAGCATTATTCAACCCTGGAGTATCGACGGAGCTCTGGCTTTGTCAACCACAGCACTGAGTATCAGTAGGGGCCCTTAAAAACAGGCTGCAAGACGGGTAAGCGTTGAACAACATCAAAATCGTGTTGTATGTGAAAATCCATTTAGCATCAAACATACTGAATTTATAAAGAGAAGTCTGAGACCAGCCAGAGCAACAAGAAGCTGGTGGAAAGTAAAGTTACTTGGAATGTCTATTTGGAACATCCTGAAGCCTCCACTGCAGGGCAGGCTGAGAAAGGTGCTGAACAAGTCTGTCGATCACTGTGGGTTTGTTTCTGTAAAACTCACAGATCAAGGAGCTCAAGTCCCTGCTTTGGAAACGAGATAGTAGAGGATGAAGAAGACAAGGATCAGTCCTGCTGAGACAGAGCAGAGCAGCTTGCGGTTGTCCCTCCCAGACCGTGCCATGGTGGAGAAACGCTTCACGCTGCCGGTGAGCAGGCCAGTCACACTCATGAAATCCGAATCCTGAACGGGAAAGAACACAAGGATGGAGGCGTTAGAAACAGATGAAGACATCCATGAAGAACCTCCTGCTTCCTGGCTAACAAATGTTTGCACAGGCAGCTGCCCAGAGCTGCCTGGCTCCCTGCACCCATTGCCTCTCTCAGAAGCTCCTTCCCTGCCGTGTGCTCAGGTTCCAGGAGTAGCCGCGCTCAGAACAGGGAAGCAAATCACACAGGAAGATCTGTTCCAAACACAGAACAATCTTTCCTGCTTTTTTTAAACCCAGGCCAGGCCACTGCTGCCAGACTGTCCCATTGTCCCCATGCAGTTTATTAACAGCAACTCCACCAGCAAGCGCTTTGTCCAAAGGAGATGTCCCTGGGCAAGGCTGGAGCCGTGGGTGCGTGCCAGGCAGGCTCACGGTTGCACAGAAAGGAGCAGTTTCTTGCCATTATCTCTGTTTGTTCTCTAGCACAGGTTGGCAAGTGGGTGCAGCTCTGCCAGAGCAGCAAACACTGCTCACATTAATGCAGTTCGGGCATTTTCGTTTTGACTTCTCGTCTGTTTTCCTTACCCACAAACTACTCGGGGCTTCTGCTTGTGTTGCTCCTGAAATGCTCCAAACCTTCTCTGAAGCAGAAGCACAACCTCACACTGACTGAGGGCTTCTCCTTTAAGATCTTTTGCCATCACACCTCTTACTCTGATTCTCCATTCTCCTTGTTTTCGGTCTGAGCAGATACCCATTTCAGACACTCCAACGCTGCCAGCGTACACCGTAATCCAGCTCCCGAGCTGAGCTCACACCTTCGACTCAATTCGTTTCAACACTGCAATTATCTTGTCTCTCGCTTCCATGCACCAGCTCTCCAGCATAGGCTCCCCAGGTGCCAGTGTGACAGTGCTCATCTCCTCCTCAAACCCTGGGGATGGATTCCCTTCCTCTCACAGTTCTGTTAACGAATTACCAAGAGGTAATTGCTGGGAAGCCTTGATGGGCAACTCCTCTGCTACCTAAAGGTGCTGCTCTGGACTTTCCCTGGTGCACTGCGATTTCCCACCAGTGACTAAAGCTTAAGAGGCAGATTACTCTGGGAAGCAATTCTGGTTCTATCGTGTGCTGTGGGTCAGGAAGATCATACAACCATAGAATCACAGGGCACTGAACAACTTAAGTGGACCCAGAGCATCAGCTTTGCTCCTTCTGAAGACAGCAGAGGACTGCAAAGTCCCGACAGGCAGCTGATGTTTCAGTGTCGCAGGCTGATTTCTACAGCAGTACCAAACCAGGCAGGCGCGTCTGAGGAACAGGCGCATCTCCCAGCACCAGCCACAGGAGGCAGCTCCTTCATCCCAGTAAGGAAGCAATCTCCACCTGTACTTCTGAACTGTCAGCCTCTCTGCACGCTGGGTACCAACCGCGTTGCTGGTTCTGGGTACCCAGTGTCTGATTAAGAGTCTGATGATGAATCTCATATGAGGAAAGACTGAGAGCCCTGGGGCTGTTTAGTCTGGAGAAGAGAAGCCTGTCAGGGGATCTTGTTCACAAATATCTGCAGGGTGGGTGTCAAGTAAAAGGGCCAGGCTCTGTTCAGTGGCACCCAGTGATAGGGTGAGGGGTGACAATCACAAACTGGAACAGAGGAAGCTCCACCTCAACATGAGGAGAAACTTCTTTCCTGCGAGGGTGACAGACCCTGGCCCAGGCTGCCCAGAGAGGCTGTGGAGTCTCCTTTTCTGGAGAGATTCCAACCCCCCCCGGATCTGTTCCTGTGTGGGCTGCCCTGGGTGATGCTGCTCTGGCAGGGGGGTTGGACTCAATGGTCTCCAGAGGCCCCTTCCAACCCCACCATTCTACGATTCTACCAACTGCGCTGCTGATTCAGACAAAGCAACACTAGTGGCTGCCAAGTGTCTGATGTCTACAAATCAAGAAGTCCACTAGAAACAGGTTTAGTTACATTCCCTGCTTTGCCAAACCGACCACTGGGATCTAACTTGTCTGCTAACTGTGAACGTTCGCAGTTCAGGTGAGAGACACACAAAAAAATCATACTTCTTACATTTCATTGTTTCTTACCATGCCATCCAGGTAACGGTTTTGTTCCTCAGTGTCCTTGTCAATGTCCAAAGCCAGCTACACAGGGTAAGGAAATGGGTATTAACGAACTCTTAATGGGGAGAGAAACCCTAATGTAAAGAGAACCTCATCCAGTGCCGATAACATTTGAAATGCATGTTAGAAAAGTGAGACAGGGCTTCCCGTCCTCCTACACGGATGCATAGACAGAGTCTCGCTCAGCAGAGCAACGAGATTCCCTTTTTGGTTTCAGGTTGTTGAACTCTTTCAGCTCTATGGTGCTGAAAACAAAGTCTGACTGCCTGAAACTGTCTCATCTAGGCCAGGAGATATAAACACTGGGACACAACATCAGGAGTTCAGTCTTTCGTTCTAGAAGGCAAGTCACTGACTTCTGTAAAGCTCTAAACCAAAATATATGATGTTAGGGCTGAACTAGCTTTAAGACACCACTTACATAGAGACATGTGCATGTTTCAAAGCTAACTTACCTGCCTTTCGATTGTGACTTTTTTCCCAAGGAGGTGCACTTAGCAGTTCCCCTCTGTGCAGCTGACATGTCTCTCTGCCTAAAACCCCTTCCCCAAGTGCCACGAACACCCCATCGTTCCCATTAGCTGATGTCACTAAACCTCAGAAGTGGGAATTCATAAAGCCATCCCTGGTGTTTCACAAGTGAAAGTCAACTGTTCTGTCACCAAGTGAAGGGTCATTAACACGTAGGAAGCCCTTGGTATTGAGCACAGGCACATCCTGCAGGCAGACCCTGCAGGGATGGCCTCAATAACCGCTGCCCCGACCTTCCTTTGCCGCGCATCCCACGCAACCTTGGTTACTCACTGACTTCAGCCTGGTGACCTTGCTGGCCAGGCTGTCAGCCATACGCTTGTTCTCTACATCCAGCATGTCCTCCATGGCACTTGGGCTCTGGCCTGGGGCAGGGAAGAGGAGGATGAGTTTTATCTGTTGACACACGCGTTCTGTGTTTGCTCACCCAACGTGGCAGGCGAGGCACTGCAGGCTTGTCGCCCGACCGGTCTCTGGCCACGAAGGCCACTGCAGCCTCTGCCTCGCAGGGTTCCCACCACGAAACGTCCCCAAACAGTGACAAAAACACACCAAAGTTCCCCGAGACGGGCCGGCTCAGAAGCCCTGCTCCGTGCCCCGAGCTGCCCCCCCTGCCTGGCTTCGTGCCCCAGCGACGCCTCCAGTGCGAGACCTGTGTGAAACCCGGCCAGAAGAAGGGCCGCTTCGCCCGCTCGGTCCTTCCGGGGCTCTCCCGGCTTTGCCTCCCCCGGGCCGGGCCGGGCCGGGCCGGGCCAGGGGCCCCAGGCCGATCCCCGACGGCAGCGGCCGCGCCCCGCTCCCCCTCAAGCAGCGGCGGGGACGTTCCCCCGCCCGGCCGCCCCCCAACCGGCACCGGCGGGAGCCCCCAGCCCGCCCGGCCGCCCCCAGGCGCTCACCTCGACCCCACTCCGCCATGGCGGCCCCGGCCCCGCCTCGCCAGGCGGAGCCACCGCGGCCCCCGCCTCCGCAGAATGTCCTCGGTCACCGCCTCCCCCCCGCCGCGGGGCTGCGCGGGCCCTCCCGGGGGTGGCCCCGGGACCCCCGCCCCCAGGGCCTGTCTGCGCTGGGCCGGGCCCGGCCCGGGCCTGTCCCTGTCCCCGTCCCCGCCGCCGCCGCCGCCGCCCCCGGGCGCTCGGCGCAGCCCCGCCGGGGGAGGGCCGGGGCCAGGAAATGAGGCAGGAAGCGGCGGAGAGGAAGGTGCCGGCGCTTCCCTCCCCTCCCATCCCCTCCCCGGCCGCTCCCGCAGCGCTGAGGCCCCCGCCCCGCTGCCGGGGCTGGAGCCCCCGAGTGCCCCGGGCGGGCCGGGCCCGGCCGCCTCCGCGGGACTGCAGGTACCGCCGGCGCTTTGCCCGGCTCTCGGGGCCAGAGGCGGGGCTCGGAGGGGTTCTGGAAGGCGCAGGGAAATGGCAGGGGAAGGAGGCGGTGGAGCGAGGAGGGAGCCGGGGGGGCGGGAGAGCTGTCGGGGGTAGGGGAAGAGCGGCCGCCGGCTGCTGCGTTTCCCCGGCGCGGAGAGGGCTCCGTGGGGTGCCCCATCGCCAGCCTGCCCCGCAGGGCCCACCGCCCTCGGCCCTCACAGGCTCCTGGCTTCCGAACCGCAGGACGAGCCCTGGGTCCCGCCCCGGGCTGTGCCGGGGCCCAGGGGACCCGGAACCTGTTGCTCCCCAGCGACCCCCGAGCCCCGGTGGCTCTGCGCACAGGGCCCCGTGTCAGCGCAGCTCCTGGTAGCGAGGAACCGGCCCTGGGCTGCATCGCAGAGCACGGTGGTAGCCACACGGCGTCTAAACAGATGTACGAGCTCACAGATGTACTCAGATGTGCCAGAATTTCCACCATTAGGAGTTCCTTCCCACTCGCGTGGCTCTGCGAGCTGTTAAACTTGTGCCTGTGCCTAAAATAACCTCATCGTCCACATCCCGATGCGCATCTGCTCATTTACATTATTATCATGAGGCACATTATCTTCTGTCCTGGTATAAAGACGGAGCCTGGAGACCAGCCATCCCCATACGTGCGCTTCGATGCATGTGCAGCGTCTGCCATAATCTGATGCACAGCTTGTCTCGGGCGCTGCAACCAAATCCTCCTCATCATCACCTCTTTCTTCTCACCACCCTAGCAGGTAGCTCCACCTCCAGCCCAAAGGATGCTTTCCTGTCTCTCTGGCTTTCCTCTCCATCCCTTTTTACTCCACAGAAATGTTTCTGGGTGGTTTTTTTCCCCTCCTGTGCAGCAGCAGAAATCAGGCCAGCCAGGGGAGGAGGAGGCAGAACTATTTCAGGGAGCTGCTCTTATCTGCTCTCTGTTAATCCCTGGCTGGGTGGGGGGAAGGTTTTCCCCGAGTGCTTTACTGGGAGGGCACGTATTAAACATTGAAAAGCAAAGAGAGGAAGAAGAGGATTAGAGGGAGGGAGAGGAAGCTGGCTGCTGGTTTTACTCAGGTTATCCATCTGCTCTGCTTTTATGGATGCAGCACTGTGAGCAATCTCACTTGGGGTTCTTTCTGTGTTGTTTTTTTTTGTTGTGGGTTTGTTTGTTTATTTTTTTCCTCCCTCTCATTCCTTTCCCCACCCCCTCCTCTCTCCCCTCAGACATCTGTGTATCGAGGTCCTTTTGCATCACCGTTATCCAGGAGCCCCGGCAGCCCCTCGCTCCCCTTCCTCCCGGTCTCCCCTCCTGCTGTAGCTGAGCCGTTGAGATAATGGAGCTCAGAACGGTGGTAGCCACCGTGGAAAGCGGGGAGCAAGACACAGTTCTCAAGGTGCTCCAGGTGTACAACCAGGAGGTGAGTGAGCGTCGAACCTCGTTGCCGTTGGGCTGCGAGGCGGGGACGGGGTGCCCGTGCCGGGGGGTTGCTGTGCCACCCGGCTCTGCCCGCTCCGGCTCTGCCCGCTCCGGCTCCTCCGCGCGCGGCTGTCTGCGCGTTGCCACCGTGGAGACGTTCCAGCCTGTTTCGTCTTGTGTGGGCAGATGGTTGATTGCTTGATGTTGTGCTAGGAAGGTGCTAAGCAGCCTCTCTTTCCCTTGGTTCTTTTGGATACTGTAAGTAAAGCACGGAGAAGGGATTTAAAAAAAAAAAAATTATTATCCGGATCCCAAGAAAAACCTGGCAGGGAAATAAACATCAGTGTGAAGACCGAGTAGGAGGAGCTTTTGTGTCAAGGCGAGGTTTGGAGGTAACAAAACAGGCCCGGGGAGGAGCTCAGGTGAAACAGTTGCTGTGATTTGCAAGTAAAAGATGATTAGAGGTGGCTGGGGATGGGCTGCTGGGGTTTGATGCCAGTGCCTGATCTAAAAGCTGTCAATAAGTAAATAACAAATACAGAATATCAAAAAAAACCTGTTTGGGAAGCAGAGATGGAGGTGTTTGTAGCCTTGAAGTGGCAAAAGATTACCCATGGGGGTGAATCCCTTTTGAAATAGAGTCTGGCCTGTACTCTCCCCCGTTGAAGGGGAATCTCCTTCAGGGGTTTCCACTGGGGCAGGGCTGCCCTGTGGATCTGTGACTCGTTCTGTACCATTCCCGAGGAGGTGGGAAGCCAGTGGGGAAAACCTGTGCATGTTTTGCTGGGGTGTGCAAGAGCGAGAGCGTGCAGCTGTTTGCAGCGGTCCCTCTTGAAACGGGGAGAACTGTAGCGAAGAGGGAGCGGGGCCCTGCTGGGGCAGTCGGCAGGGCTGCCCTCGCCCGCAGCGGGGTAGTGCTGGAGGAATAGCAGCGCAGACAGAGCTTGGTGCAGAGCTGACAGACCACGGTGTTTTGTGTCGAATTCCTCCGGCTGGGTCCTTGGTCAGGCACAGGAACTGGTGAGAGTGCCGCTGGCTTTGCCAGCCCATTGGGGAGCAGTGGAGCCACCACAGGGAGTATGAAACTGCAGCAACTCGGCAACTCCTTCATCATTTCTGCCTATAAAAGCGGATGGCACTGAGTCTTTTTTTCCGAGGACACTTTTTGATTCACTATGGCATATGCGGTCCCTCTTTGATTGCCAGGAATAAACTGCATCTAAGGCAAACCTGCCGGTGTGGCAGAAAAACACATGGATGAGATCAGAGCAGCCTGCAGGAGGGACGCGGTGGGGACAGCACAGGTTGCCTGTGAAGCTCCTCGGTGCAGAGCTACGCTGCTGGTTCCTCAGCAGGCTGTGCCCAGCCCGGGGCGCTGGAGCCGGGAGGAGCGTGGCTGTCCTGCACCAGGGGGGCTCTCGTGCCGCACGCGTCCAGCACAGCGTGTCCTGGGCGGGAAGGAGCAAGGCCATCCTGGGGACCTTGCTGACTGTCACACAGTTAATCTACAAACTGCGGCTCCTGCGCTGGAGCAGATGGGAATTGGCAGCGTGTGGGAAAGGCGGTGAACGGCAGGGGAGGCTGCGTTTGCGGAGCGAGTCGGGGAGCAGCCGCCATCCCCCAGAGCTCTGTGCAGCCCGTCACTGGCCGGGGACCAGGTAGAGTTAGACAAGGGGACAGCTTGTGAGGGGATAAATACAGCGGGATGCAAGCTTGGCTGTTGAGACCTATGGATGGGCTATCTGTGAACTGTTGTCACCCAAGAGAGGTTCAGGGTGTAGGAATGGTTGGTTGTGGTAAGACTCATTGCCATTCTTGAGCAGCTCCAGGAGTGCAGCTCAGTGAAAGGTGGCGGTGCCAAGAAAATGACAGGAGAATTGTGTACAGTTATATACACATGTCTCTGTCTGTAGCTCTAGCTGTGTCTATACAGACATCATTACTGTGCTGTAAATGTTAAATGTTCTCATTCTCAAAGCTCAGACCAGCTGCCCTCTTGGTCTAAGTGAGCATCGCATAATTCACTGGAACGTGCTGCTTTTCCCCCGCAGTCTTCCATGCTGTCCAGTTCATTGGAAGCAGATGTGGACAGAAAGGAGACTGTTCATGGAAGAACAGCCAGAATAGTGAGAAACACCAAAATGTTTCCTGTGAACAAAGAGCAGGAATGTTTATTAGGGAAAGGGACGTGATGGAGTTGTAAAGAATCAGGTCTCTCGTGTTTAAAGATGCGACCAGAATAACCACAAGGATCTGTTTGCAGGAAACAAGGAGATGGTGCTTTCTTTTGGGCAGGAAGAGGAACAATAAATATCAGGGCAGAAGTGTGTGGGCAGAGATTGGTGGTGTCGCCAAGCAGAGGAATTCCTGGTTGTTGTGGGGTGTTTGGGTGAATACCCACTTTACTGCTGCGTCGCATCCACCTGATGGGCGCAGCCTCAGCCCGCGGTGTTCAGCCCCCACCCTGGAGGGCAGTGGGTGACGTCCATCACAGATGGGTTCTAAGGATGAAAGAGAAACAGGGGCCTGTGGAATAGTGGGGATCTCAGTCCAGGAAAGCACTTCAGACCCAGAGGCACTGTCCACCTCTGTGCTTTTCAGCCCAGATTCGTTCCCTCTTGCTGTGAACCATGTACCTGGAGTTGCCTGAGGAGGGACAGTGTTGGAAGGGCTGCAGCAGAAACCTCCGTGCGGGGATTCTTCCTTTTGTCTCGTTCCTCAAGAGCTTGCACTGCTGGTGGCAGCCCCCACAGGTATCAGAGCTTTCTTGGTGCTGTGGGGCTCCTGGCTGTGCCCGCTCCTGCCTCCGTGCCCGTGGGGACTCAGCTGGAGAAGACGCGCTGGCTTCTGCAGAGCGTTGGTATTGCTGCTGCAGTCCAGCTGAACAGCCCTGCCCCGGCTGAGGAACCAGCTTGGTGGATTTTTAACCTATCATTTGTTTTTTTTGTTTCTGTTTTGCCCCCACAGAAGTCTCAGTGCTTCACCTTTGATGATGAGGAGCGGGAAGAGAGGAAGGTAGGCACAGTCCCCGTGTTCTTTCTATAGTTGGGCGCGTAAATCTGCGGCTGCTCTGTGCTCGTGTCCCATGGGGCTCAGTGGTGGCAGCTCCTGCAGGGAAGGTAATGAGCGTTATTTCCTTGCCCTGGTTAGGGGGTGGTGCACTCACAGTGCCTGGCTCTGGTTTTCCCATCGGCAGTTGGTGCTTTGGGATGAAGCTCAGCCTCCTCCCCGTGCTCACGAGCCCCTTGGGTTCTGTGATGCGAATAGTCTCAGCTGCGGTTGTATGAAAAGTGTGATCCTTTGTGTGTGGACAGAGGCTGCTGGGCAAAGAGCCCAGCAACGTGGAGTCTCCCGAGGGCAAGTGGGTGTGCTGGGAGCCAGCCGCAGGATTTGCCCTGGGCTGTGTATTAACAGATCCTTTAATCTGCCCTAATCTGGAAAGGAACCCTCCTGCCTGTTCAGTTCTGCTCTCGGAGCTCTTCCCTGCCAGGCAGACGTTGCCTGGCTGCACGTGGCTGCTGCGCTGATTGGCCTAACGAACAACTCTATTTTTCCTGGATTCTTTTCCAGCCAGATTGGTTTTGTGGTCCAACTCATGGGTGCATCGTGCTAATACCTGTGTCAGCACAGCAAGCGTGGTCCAGGCAGGCAGGGTGGAGAATGGGACCCCTTCTGTCTGTGCCATTGCCAGCTAAGGGTCACGTGAAGTTTCTCCGTGTCCAGCCTGGCACGTAGGACCGGGTCTCACAAGATCCGAGCTCTCCACCTTGCACTGACTGTCTGCTTGAGCTGGGACTGTCACCCAGGCCGTGAGTTCAGGCACAGCCTTGGCTTGCTCCACTTTTTGAGTTGTGTGTCATGGAACACACATTGAGCATCACCATCTAGTGCCTGGTGCTCGGTTCTTCTGGAGGTTTAGCCCCAGGCACACGCTCTGAATCTCAGCCAGAGGCTTTGGTTACTTCTGACCATGTCTCCATCGCCCTGTGTGGAAGGAGAGGGATTAGGTTCAAACCAGGCCACGCTCAGTGGTTTGCTCCTGTACCCTGCTGCTGCTCGCTGTCATGTGTGGTGCTGTTACCCACGAGGGTTGGACTTCAGCTCCTGCAAATTGGTGTTACTGGAGCTCTCCCTGTCTGTCCCTGCTAAGAATCTGGGCTAGTGGGTCTCCAGACAGCACTGAGATTTAGGGAGTTTCTACTTATTTGAGTCTCCTGAGGTACCTTCGCCTCCTTTCCTAGGGCATCACATGCTCTTCTCACTCAGGTCCTTTTACCCTCTCTTGGTGACTTTTTGATGTGTGTCTCAACCTTCTCCATCTGTTTCTGGAGCACCCAAAGCAGATATCTCTCTGCTTCTAAGGCTCTGGGCAGGAACAGAGAGCAGAGAGCTGCCGTTGAGTCAGTTGCTGCTTCTCAGTGAAGTCATAAGGGCCGTTTTTGTCCATCCCTCTCTTTCCTGTCAAGCAAACCGGATCAGCCCAGGCCACCCTAACCATGGGTGAAGTTAAAACAGGCAGCAGCAGCAGCTGCCTACTCATACCCTCCCCTGACATCCAGTCCCCTCTCCTTCCTGGGTGTCCTTGCTCCCATGGGATCAGGATCGGATGCTGGAGCCAAACGCTTCCTGAGTACTGTTGAGCACATGCATGAGCCGGGGCCATCTCTAGATGATGGTCCGGGGCAGGGCACGGTGGGGTGGTGGGAGCACCGTGAGGGGTCGGGACGCGAGGCATGACTTGTTTCCAACTGCACAGAAAATGGCCCAGCTGCTGATCAGGTTCCTGGAAAGAGAGCTGCAGCCGTCCTGCCAGGTCACCTGCTTGGAAAGCATCCGCATCCTGTCCCGGGACAAACACTGCCTTGACCCCTTCACCACCAAGGAGGGCCTGAAGACCCTCTCCAGGCATGCTGGCATTGATTACTCAGAGGAGCTCATCCGGGAGGTCCCAGACTTGGATGTGATCCTGGAATCCCTCAAGTGTCTCTGCAACATTGTCTTCAGCAGCCCTCGGGCGCAGGAGCTGACAGCTGAGGCCCGGCTGGTGGTGGGCCTGGCCAAGCGCATCAAACTGTACAACGAGAGGAGCCTTCCTCACGAGGTCAAGTTCTTTGACCTGCGTCTCCTGTTCCTGCTGACGGCTCTGCGGGTGGACATCCGGCAGCAGCTGGCCCAAGAGCTCAGGGGCATCAGCCTGATGACAGATACCCTGGAGCTGACCCTCGGTGTAAAGTGGATGGACCCTTATGAAGTTGCCACTGAGGAGGGACTTCTCCCACCGTTGCCTCGACAGGAGACAGAGCGAGCCATGGAGATCCTGAAAGTGCTCTTCAATATCACCTTTGATTCCAGCAAGAGGGAGGTGGATGAGGTGAGCTCCTTGGATGCCCCAGCCCCGGCACTCCCCGTGTCTCTCGGCTGTGTTTGACGGCCAGTTTCCTCCCCTGTGCTGCTGCAGCCCCCGGGTACATCTACGGGTGGCCAGAGACTCCAGTGCCTGACCCTTCCTTCCCAGAGCACTGTCTCTGCCCACAGCAGTGTAAACCTCTCAGACTTTTAGAGCATTACAACTTAAAAGTTGAGTACTTTTCCTTCCTGGTGACATGATTCATTGTGCAAGTGGGAGAGTGGAGCCCCCGGGTAACTCACTTTTGAGTGTGGCCTGGTACTTTGACCTTCTGGACAAGGCCTGAGGAAAGTGTGATGGGGAACATCCTCGGGCCTGTTTTGGGACCTCTCCCAGCCCTTGACTCTGTGTTGTAGAGTGAGGGGAGGGTATCGGGCAGCAGGCAGACTGTGACTTCCAAAGGAGACTCTGGAGGCTCCTTCCACACCCTGCTGTTGGTTCCTGGGCTGCTGGAGCCAGGGCTGGGGCTGTGGGTGGTGGGGCAGCAGGCTCTGGGGCAGGGAGGATCCCCTTTCCTCACCAAGGTTTCCATTTTCTGTTCTGGGGCCAGGAAGATGCTGCTTTGTACCGGCACTTGGGTGCCCTTCTGCGCCACTGCCTCATGATCTCTGCTGACGGAGAGGACCGGACGGAGGAGTTCCACAGGTCTTTGTTAGATCGCTGGGTCCTGGCCCTCACTAGAAATGGGTGTCCCCGGGGCAGATCCCACCTCACCTTGGCACAAACATCCTCTGCCAGTCTGGCGATTGCGGAGTTGGGCATCTTTGGCTTGGCCTGGAGACTCCTCATGCTGCTGGATCTTGGACACAGCCCTGCCACGTTATGGGGGACAATGCCACTGCCTCCTGGCCAGCAGGAGGAAGAGTTTTCTCCAAGCCTACCTGACCCCAAGGGTCATGTCAGGCCTCCTCAGCAGTGCCACCCGCTTCAGTGGGTAGCTTGCTAGAGAAGGTGTTTGGTACTTTTTAAAGTGTCCACGAGGTGGCCTTAATTAACTGTCTGTCCCTGGGGACATGCTGAGAAATACCTGTGTCATGTTGCTGGGCATTACTGATCCAGTGGTGTCAGCTTTGAGCAGGTGACAGCATCCTGTCCCCAAGAAAACTATAGTTAGAGGAGCCCTAAGCAGTGCACTGCAGCGACCATCAAGGTGAGGAGTGATGCAGCAGGAGGCCCTAGAGAAAGACCTTTGACCACCCAGATTGGTCCTGCCTGGCCTCTGTTTCAAGTTCGATGGTTTCTCAGTTGTCACTAAAGTCTCTTTGGACTCCCAGCTCATAGTTCAACTACCCCAAAAGAAGTTTAATTGATTCCTTGCTAATGGTGTGAGGAGCTTGGGGTGCAGTCCAAAGACCCCTTGGTCTCGGGGTCCTCATGCTGCTGGAAGTTAGTAATGAACCTTCATTTCTGGATAGCTGAAGAACTTCTGTGAACAACGGTCCATGACTGTGTGTTCCTGTCTCTTTTATACCTTCAGCCATACAGTTAACCTGCTGGGGAACCTGCCTCTGAAATGCCTGGACGTCCTCCTGACCCCGAAAGTGCGGCCGGGCTCGCTGGAGTACATGGGCGTCAACATGGATGCAGTCAGCATCCTGCTGGATTTCCTGGAGCGGCGCCTGGACAGGGTAAGTTGTGGGGCTGCTGTGGGAGCTCCCACTGCTGCTTTCCACAGCTGCGCTGCAGGGCACTGTCCCTTCAGCCTGGGATAGCCCAGGGCACGCACCACTGGAGCGCTGGCCGGGTGTGGTTAGTCTGGAGATGGCCTGGTGTAGAAGGGACAAGTTTATAGCAGAGGCAAAACTGTTGTGAATGGTGGGACTCAAACAGCGTCTGTTGCATGGGAAGGTGTCAGTGTCACTGCTCCATGGACTGGTTGAACAGCAGATGATCAGCTGGGCTGTGGAGACACCGGTTCCCTGAGCTCCGTAGTGATCTGGGGGGCAGCTTCTGGAAGCCCAGATTTGTGTTCTTTTCAAGCTGGACATGGTTTTCATTCTCTGGAGTTATTCCAAAGGGCCTCCAAATTCTACCGCTCCTCTTCTCTGCGCAGGATACCATACACAAGTATTTCTGGCACAGTCGTGCCACAGAGCAGGGCTTAGAAAACCACGTGGTTAGAGGAGTGACGAAGCACTGAAATTCCTGTAGCAGAGGCCGGAAAGCTTCGGTGTCCATCTGTTTCCCTGACAGCCTGTGCTCATGTTCTCCACCACAAGCCAGGCAGGCTGAGCTCTGTGTGACTAACGTGGTGTTCGTGTTGTGAACGTGTCTGCAGGGTCACAAGATGAAGGAGAGTTTGACCCCTGTGCTGAACCTGCTGACTGAGAGTGCCCGAGTCCACCGCCAGACGAGGAAGTTCCTGAAGGCGAAGGTAGCTCAGCCGAGCGCGGAGTGTCGCTGTGCTGAGGGCAGCAAACCCTCACTATTGCCCCCCTCCAAACAGACGTGCTGCGCCTCTCTGCTGAGGTCTGATGCGGGGATGGTTGAGGCCTTTGGTACCCACGGAACTCGTTCCGCATCTCCCGCGCCCTGGGGATCTGTTAGTTCGAGCTGATCTGTAAAACGCAGGCTTGTTTCCCCATCTGACCCGCCGCTGCCGTTCCAGCTCCACTGATCACCCCTCGCTGTGCCCCTGTAGGTGCTGCCTCCGCTCCGGGACGTGAAGAACCGGCCGGAGGTGGGGAACGCGCTGCGGAACAAGCTGGTGCGTTTGATGACCCACATCGATACCGACGTGAAGCACTGCGCGGCAGAGTTCCTCTTTGTGCTCTGCAAGGAGAGCGGTGAGTGTCAGAGGCTGGTGCTGTGCTTTGGTGACACGGAGCTCTGGAGCCTGGCCTCTGGGTGAGCCGGAGAGCGTGGGATGGGTGACGCAGTGGGATGTCTGTCTTCCCCGGGGTCACACCCAGCGGGACGTCTGTCTTCCCTTGGGCTGGAGACGCTGAGCAGGGGAGGTGGGGGTGTCCAGGCCCGCTGCAGTCAGGAGCTGCTGTCCCTTTTGCCAGAGCTGAGTGAAGGGCTCTGCTGGAGGACACCCCAC
This sequence comes from Todiramphus chloris collaris, assembly GCA_025345505.1. NCBI lineage: Eukaryota > Metazoa > Chordata > Aves > Coraciiformes > Alcedinidae > Todiramphus > Todiramphus chloris. Next base: position 1,329,389 of record JANVCC010000266.1, on the reverse strand, counting down.
CACCCTGCAGACTGCCTGGCCTGCACGCAGCCCCCTGCCCCGGGTGCTGTCCGTGCCATTCCCGGTGTGAGGCACAGGAGCCTCGCTCCCTGACAGCTGGAGGTGTCATGGGTGTTCCCAAGCTCCACGGCCTCTCACTGATCCTGCCCTTGGGGCCTGCAGGAGCAGTGGGGGCTGGAGGGAAGCACAGGGTGGTCTCTCTGCCCTTCTCCCGGCAGTGTCACGGTTTGTGAAGTACACGGGCTACGGGAACGCGGCCGGGCTGCTGGCGGCACGAGGCCTCATGGCTGGCGGTCGGGAGGAGGGAGAGTACTCGGAAGATGAAGACACGGACACGGAGGAGTACAAGGAGGCAAAGCCCAAGTAAAAGAACCTGACCCTGCTTCCTGTGCCACCCTTCTGCTCCTGCCCTGTCTCTCCTCCACCCACCTCCCTTCCATCTCCCTCGTCCTGCTCTTTCACATGCACGTTTCCTTCCGTGTTACTTGGCGGCTTCACCTGTACCTCTGATGTCCTCTCCCACCCTCTCTGCCTGTTACTTGGCCTCTGTGACTGTGCTGCTCGTGCTGTGGGTGCTCACCTCGTGTGTATTTGGTCCCTGCAGCTGGGCACAGCTCTGGAGCAGAGCGGGTCCTTCAGCTGGAGCCTGTTGGTGTGCACGTGGCAGAACATCTCCCTTATCTGCATCTTACCCCCTTTTTGGCAGCCGTGCTCCTCAGTACGGTGGCCACCTTTTGCTGTGCGCTGGGGTAAGGGTGGTCTGTTCAGCAGGGTTGGAAGTGATGACTGCTTCTCTCCGTCTCCAGAGCTCTGTGCTTCCCCCCTGCCCTTGCCTGCTCAGTGGGTGGTGGTAACTGGAGGATGAGGATTGTGCAGGGAGAGCTCCAGGACTGTGCTCAGCTGTGGCTCCCGTACTTTACAGAATCCTCTGCAGTGTGGTCTGCGGGTTGGAGTTTGGGCTTTTTGCCTCCTGACTTAAGGAGATGGAGGAAGTGTCCTCTGCCCTTGTGCTCCTGGTTTAAAACCACGTTGTGGAATTGCCAGGATGGGATGTTTGGAGCACCAGGAAAATGGGAGTGATTTGTGAGGGGGGGGGGCATACAGAAAGAGGTTGGAAGTGCCACGTTGTGTGGTGATAGCACTTGGGGCTGATGAGGAGAGCAGCAGTGGCAGCCAGTTCTGCCCTGGTGCTGAACACCAGAGAAGGTTTGTAAACAGCCCTTCTGCCACCCCTCTGCTTTACCTCCCTCCTGGGACACAGCCTCCCTGTTCTTCTTGCAGTATTAACCCCGTGACAGGACGTGTTGAGGAGAAACTACCCAACCCCATGGAAGGGATGACTGAAGAGCAGAAGGAGTACGAAGCCATGAAGTTAGTCAACATGTTTGACAAGTTGTCCAGGTACTAGGATACTGTGTGTTCGTGTCTGTGATTGATGTTTATCACAGACCTTCCTTGGAACCTGTTCCCCGTGCCACCGCTAGCCAAAGAGATGCAAGAGCTCTGAGCTGGGGAGATACACAGCAAAATACTTGCTGCAGCTGGGCCCCGCTGTGTGCCAAGGAGGGCACCGCAGGCCCCACGCACCTCTTTGGCATGTTGGCAAACCTCAAAATTCCCCCCCGTGCCTGTGCCGTGTTTCCAAGTGCCTGTGGCCTACCTGGGTTTGGGCAGGGGCAGGAGCCCCTGTCCTGGTGAGGCTGCTCCATCAGGAGCAGCGTTCTGGGGACTGGTGGCAGCTGGTGCCACCTTCCCCTTGCCTGCAGGACTGCTTTTTCCAGTTGTCTTTCGGGCATCGCTAGCAGGTACCACTGAGGAACCCTGAGTCTGCCAGCCGAGTTGTGGCTGCCGCAGGGGTGGGAGTGAACAGGGTGTTGGAGGGAGGGAGCACTGGTGCCAGTGTTGGTTTTCCTCTGGCAATCCTGTATCATGCAGAACAGGACTCTAAAACTGAGCTTGCTCCTGGGAACCTGAGAGCGGCAACGCTTGTGGATTGTGCTTCCTGCCATCGCCTCACCACTCTGAGGTTTTATGGCTGGAACTGTCCCCTGCTTCCAAAAAGGCATCCTTGGTGGTGGCCTGGGTTGTTCTGGGCTGTCCTGTCAGCTCCACAGTTCTGCTCGCCTGTTGCTGTGTTGTCTGCTGCAAGTTTGTCACCTTCGCCCTCCCCTCTCCTCCCTGGCTGCAGAGAGCAGGTCATCCAGCCCATGGGCATCACGCCGAGCGGCAACCTGGCCCCCATGGAGAACGCCATCCGAGATATGGCTGACGAGAGGTCGTCGTCCGACTCGGACCTGGGACTGGACTGATCCAGAGCTCTTGCCCCAGCCTTGGAGAGCTGGGGAGCCTCCGTCTGCTCTCCCTCCGGAACTGGTGTTGCACCCAGAGGCTGGTGCTGGGCCAGGACCCTCCCTGTGGGACCTGGATCCATCCTGGACCCCTCACCGTCCACCACAAGGAATACCTCCTGCCTCCTTCCCAGCTCCATCACCCCCTCTCCTTCCAGAGGGTCCTTATGGCCTGGCTCCACCGTGGTCTCTCCTATTGGCACCCGCGAGGATTTCACGCCCCAAATTGCTTTCATGACTTTCCAGTAGGATTTTTTTTGTTTTTAAACATGGGATGTTTGGGAAGAAGGGGGGTGGGGAGGATCTTTGACACACCGTTGGGGCTCAGCCATCTGCAGAGAACCTCGTGTTTGTGCCGAGGCTCCTGTGGCCGCCGGTCCTGGCCCCGCGTGGAGGGATCCGCTCCCCAGGAGTGCAGAGGGGAGCTGGGGCTGCAGAACGAGGGTGTTGCTGACGCAGTCCCTGGGGAGCGGTGTCTCGGGAGGGGTCTCGGCATGGGGCAGCCGTCCCCTTGGCAGGGAGCCGTTGGTGTGCGGCCGTGTGCAGCGTGTCTGTGACACGGGGAGGCCCTGCGGGAGTTGGGGGGAGCGGCCGCCTGCGCCTGCGGGACGGCGAGCGAAGCCTTCCCGTGCAGCTTCCAGCGTTCCCTTCTCCCAGCGTTCCCTCTGACCCCGGGGCAGGATCTGCGGGTGCTGCTGGGAACACGCGGAGCTCGGCCTCTGGCGCCGGGCAAAGCCCCTCTTCCCGCGGGGTTTGGCTTTGGGCGTTCGCCTTCCCCTGTCTCGCGTTCTGAGCAAAAGGCCAGAACTTGCGCTGGGTCTGCTGCCACTCGTCCCCTGCTGTCTGCACCCCGGCGGGGCTGGCGTCGGTCCTCTCCTTCACTGTGGCTTAGGTCTGTCTCTTTTTATTTCCTGGTTTGTTTTTTTCTTTTTAAAGAGAAATGTTTTAAAGAAAATCTCCCAGTTTGTCTCATGTACCAGAGTTCCAAAACTTCCTGTTACAAGTAGGAATGCAAAAGTGATGTTAGAATAAAGAAAACCTGACACGTGGGCGCGTGGCGGTGAGTCCTGAACGGCATCGCTCCGAGCAGGGAGGGAGGTGTCCCTGGCTGGGTCTGGCCAGCACGGGGCTCTGCTCCCAGCACTCTGAGCTTTAACAGTTAATTAAACTGGGGCTAAGCCGGAACCTTTCCCTACACCATAACCACCCAGTGCAATGAATGGAGCAACCCAAAGTTAGTGAGTGTTGCTTGAGGATTGCAGAACTACCTCTTGCTACCCACGGCTGTTTACAGGCTGCTCCTTATCTCCGTCACAAACGCGCTGCGATGGTTGGAAACGGTGCCCGCCGTTTCTGTCTGTGCAGCGGGGCTTTGCCGCTCGGCCTCTGCAGGACCTGAGCCAGCCTTGCTGGTGGCTGGGCTGTGTGGCTCTGCAGAGGTTTCTGACTCGGGGCAGCAGCAGGAGGGGCTGGCCAGGCTCTGCAGCAGGCACCATGCCAGGCACCCAGGGCATCAGGGCCCGGGGAGGTGGCAGGGGCAGAGGGTTTTAGGAGCTGGTGCTTGTTTTCTGAGGATGTGCAAAGCTGGAGCTGCGCTTCCTTGGGGGAGCTCTTCAGGGAGTAAGAATTTTTTCGGCAGTCGTGATTAAAGCTCCAGGATCTCACTGGGGGATACAGTATTTGTGTAAAAGTGACCCAGTAAGATCCAGGAGAAGGTTCCCCCTGTGAGAGCAGCAGCAGCGTCTCGCAGTTGGAGTCTTTAGGCCGTCTCTCCATATTTTTTAAGAAACCAGCAAAAAACCCACCACAGACCCTGTGTGCAAGCACAGCCCTCGCGCCCCCTCCCAGCTGCCAGAGCTCTCTGCAGCTTTCCCCGCAAAGCAAGGGCTGTGTTTTAAACACAACAGTCCCGATTTTGTCCCATTCTCATTTTTCAATCATGCTCAAAGCCCTGACTCGGGCCTGCTGGGCCCTGGTGCTGACCTGGGTGCCGCTGCTTCTGGAGCAAGGTTTAGGAAGGGGGCACGGTCCCAAACCAATACCTTGCCCCTGTTTTTGGGGTGAAGAGCTGTGCCCCAAGGCTGCTGGCGCTGTGCAAAGAGAGGGAACAGCCCCTGCCCCTCCTGACCCCCATCTGCTGCAGGGCTGGTCCCAGCTGCGAGGGGAATGCGCGGGTGGATTTGAGTTCTGCCTTTGGATAAACAAGCCTCTTTGGGAACTTGTTCAACCCTCCCCTCCGGAAAGCGGCCGGGACACCAAGTGCCAAAGGCTGTGTGCCCGCAGGAGCTGTGCCAGGCTTCCGGGGCGTCCTCGGAGCCAGCCCCAGCTGCAGCAGATGCCTACGAGGTCCAAATGCTTCTCGTTACATAAACAGCCGTACCACGGCGTTGGAGGCTCTGGCTTTGCACGGGGAAGAGCTTTGAGGCACAGAAGCCGGTCACCAGGTTCCATCACTCTGTCCTCCAACACTTCTATTCCCTTCGCTTGGGTTTTCTGAGGTTTCGCAATAATGATGTGAACTGCTTTGCATTTTGTGCTTGTTCAGAGCCTGTCCTGACCTGGAACTGTCTCCAGAGCAGCTGCTGCTACAGACAGGTCTGCCAGGGCCACCTGCGTGCGATGTCGATGCCCACAGTCGAACCCGGGTGCTGGGGAGGTGAAATCCGTGCCCTGGTGCAGGGAAGAGGCCCCGCTACAGCCACGCTGTGCGAAGTGCCTCTGCTGGGGCACGTCGGGGAGCGAGCAGGACATGGTGCTGCTGCCTGGGACAAACCTGCCAGGAAAGGTGCTTGTGTATGATTGAAACGAAAAACAAAAAACCCCAACAGCTGAAAGGAAGGAAGACACACGCAGAACGTGCTCAAACATGAGGGAAGAGCTGTAGTTTACAGAAGAACCCTCAGGTGACATCAGCAAAAGAATTAGAACTCTTTTTATTAATAAATAATTAGTGCTACCCTGATGGAGAACCCTCCCAGCAGCTTGAGCTGGCATTTTTGAATGGGGGGGGGCAGACCTACACCCCCCACCCCCCCAGCAGCATTTGTCCCTCAATTAGCAGTGATTTCACGTGAGGAATAAGCACCCCAAGTCTGCAGCAGCTGAAGATCATGACCCAGAGGAGAGTGTTGGAGGAGCAGGGGAAGGATGCAGATGCTCAGTCTTAGGGGGGATCTGGAAAACTGAGGCCAGGCTGTCCTGCCTCAAGGGCTGGCCTTTGGGGCATTTCCAGCCTCTGCTCCTCAAAAACCAGGCCCTCTGTGGGGCTCTGGGGCTGTCACCTCAGGAGGGGGACCCAAACGGCAAGCAACATAAGCATGGCTTGTCTCGCCTGCTGGCGTGAGCCCGCGAGCTCCTGGAGAAGCTCCCGGGGCTGGACACGGTCAGAGGGTTGGTGACAGGGCGAGAGCTGGAGCCGTGGGAGAGGAGCCTCTCCTTGTGGGTGCTGAATGGTGTAAGACAAGGAGGGAACGGTGCTCCATCAGCTCTTCTGAAGTCTCAGGTAGGAAACCCCTCCCAGGCAGAACCAGTCTGCAGCTTGGTGTTGGGTCTCCATTCCCTTTTTGAGGGCAAGAGCTTCTCTGCTCCGCATCCAGCCTGGCTGAGCCGTGAGCAGCCCCCTCCTCGCCGCACCAGCTCTGGGGGATTTGCTGCTGCGGGGCCGGGCTGCCTCCTGCCTGGGCTCTCTGCCCGTGCTGAGTGTCACCACGCCTCTGCTCCAGGAGCCAGCTCCTACTTGTCTTTGGCATCCAGCTGAGAACAGAAAGACCAACACATTTTGCCAAGGTGTCCAAACCTTCCAGCCCATGAGCCCAACCAGTGTTGCTTCCTGGCCCCAAGATCCCAGAACAAGGAGGAGGTTGGTTTTCAGGTGTCACCCCCTTTGCAACAGCTTTACCCAGCCGTGGGTCAGAGCAGCATGAGCAAAAGGGCCTGTAGTGAGAAATGAAACCTCTGACCAACAGACTCACAATTCCGACCCCATAATCTGATAAATCTGGGTGTTAGAATTGGAATCTTGGAGCAGATTTTCTCTTGAGTCAAAGAATTCACGTACAGACACTGTTAAAAACGCAGCGGGCTCGTACAACAGTGGGTCGGCAGAGCCCAGGCCCTGGAGCTGTGCCCGCCTGCGCAGCAGGACAGTTGGCCCAGGTGGCAACTTCTGCTTAAATTAAAAATAAAATGTAATTACAAAAAGTTTAAAAATCAGCGTTTGATGCCACATGTGGGAAAATCCTCCCCGCAGGTTTAAAGCAATGCGGTAATTAACATTAGCAGTAAACTCCAGTAATTAAGTACTTTCTCTCCTGCAGCTTCTCACTTGTGAAGAGCTCAGGAGATGCCAGATGTCAGAAGGGCCCAGGGGAAGAGCCACGGCTTTAGTTAACAGCTGTCAGGCCGGACCCTCCTCCGGCGGGCCCCTCGTGCGTCTGACCCCTGCCATGCCACCGTTGGGCTCGGACAGAGCACGGTTCGAGCCGCCCTCCCGTTACCGTCACTTCTCACCGTGACCACAGAACCCTCTAGAAACGAACCCAAAGCCCCTAAGCAAAGACGGAGGAGGAGGAGGAGGGAAGCTCCGCCAAGCTGCGAGCGGGCTCAGCTCCCTGGTGCCAGTCGTGTTCATGTGTGGCTGCCAGCACCAGGAGCTTTCCAGCCCCGTTGCACATCCCAGGGAAGCGCTGCCCCGAGAATAGCTGTGTTCTGTGCTGCCCGAGTGCAAAGGTGAGTCCTCTGCTGGCTTCTCAAGATTGCTCTGGGTTGATTTGACTCAGATAACGGGATTTTCTGGTTGGTCACTTCCAGCTCCAGCAAACTGCACCCTCAGCTCTGGGGCTTTTTCAGTGTGTTTGGGAACAAATCAAAAACCCAGATGAACTCAAGAGAGCTTTTCAGTACTGGCATGGCTCACCGCTTGAAGAAGCCCTGAAGTGCTCTCGTTCACCCCAAATCCTGGCCCTTGCCATGCTCTTCCTATGCCATCTGAGGTCGGCAGAGCTGCCCCCTCCCTTTCTGCAGCACTGAAACGTTGGGCCGTGCAGCACTGTGGGACCCTCACTGTGAGAGAGCATCAGGAGTTGGGGCCAGGCTTGGGCTTTTTTAACCTTTCTGCACTTTTCCACGGTCCTTTTCTCTGTGTGCAGACTGTGGTGTCCGTGGGCGAGGCTAACCCCAGCAAGCCCAAACCTGCTCCCCCTGGAGCAACCCCAGCACGCGATGGAAGAGGCCAAGGGAGGCAGTCGGGGCTCTGAGCCCCTTCCCACCTTTTCCTTCTCCTTCTGAATCAGCGTTTGCATCTCCGCCGTCCAGTCCAGCAGCTCCACCAGCTTCTTGACCCCGCTGACCACGTCCCCCAGCTGGGCCACGTCATTGTGGCGCTGGTGCCAGGCGAAGGGTCCCACCAGGTCACGGTTGATCAGGACTCGGGGAACGGAGCCGCGAACGGCTCCAGCCAGGCTGGCGAAGGGCTCCACCTGAAGGGAGGCAACCGAGATGTGACCCTGCCAAGGGCACCATGGGCTGCAGTTCCCTGCACGCTCAGCCCGTGACCGCTGGGCCTGATGGGTCTGCTGCTGTGTGCTGAGCCACCCCAGCTCAGCACAGGTTCTGGGTGTCACCAGTTACCTGGTGGCCTGTCCTCAGGTAGCCGCAAAACACATCTCTTGTTCTCCAGCCCACCTTTAGCAGCAGCACACAGGGGCTTTTTCTTGAACCTATTTCTTACCCTGCCATCTCCAAGTTTACATCGATAACCCAGTTTCTGGCTTTTTCTAAACCCTCTCTCTCCTCCAGAGCCCCCTCAGGCCCTGTTTTCTCTGTCTGCGTGGGGTTCCCAGACCTCCAGGGACGTTCCGACGACAAAGAGCAGGTCTGCCATGGGGAAGTCTGTCACATGCAGGAAGAAGCGCTGAGGGAGCTCCTCGCCGAAGAACACGATGTCAGGCTTGACGACGCCTGTGCAGACGGGACAGTGAGGGATCTTGTCGGCCATGACATCCCCCTGAAGCAAGAGCACCCGACAGCTCTCGTTAGAGGCAGCATACAGAAGGTCAGAACTGCAACACATCCTCACAGCAACGTCCAGCCCCAAGCCTGGTCCCCTCCAGTAAAACCTCTTGGTCTTGCGGGCACAATTACAGGCCTGACACGGGTTCTCCTCCGTGCTGGTCGATGCCCAGCTGTGACCACTCACCCTGAAGTCCTCTCCTGGGAACTTCCTCCGGCAGACGGTACAAGTGGCGGTGGCAAAGGTGCCATGGGCTTCCACCAGCCTCTCGGGAGGGATCCCAGCAACTGGAACACAGCATGGGGGAGAGGAGCAGCTCAGTGTGAGGGACTGAGCCAGAAACTCTGCGTTCACTGAGCGCTTCCCCAGCGTTGCCTCCTGTTCTGCTTCTTGCCTGCATCATTTCCTGGTGAGGGGGAAAACTCACCTCTCTCCAGCCCATCGATGTTCTGGGTGTAGAGGCGCAGGAGGAGCCCTTTGTCGTGCAGGAGCCTCAGGAAATAGTGGGCATAGTTGGGCCTGTAGTTGCCAGGGTAGAGCTCCTTGGCCAAAGTGAAGAAGGGCTTGGGGTTGGCAAAGAAATACATCAGCTCAAAGATGGCTTCTGGGTAAGGGATGTTGTACTGCTCAAGATTACTGTAGAGGCCGCTCCCTGGGGACCTGCAGAGAGGGAGCAGGGGGTGAGGGGTGCAGGAAGAGCATCCAACCACCACACAGCTGGACCAAGATGTGACAGTGCAGAGAGCCAGGTCCTTGGGTTCCCTCTGGCTGATTTGTGCTGTCCACGGCATGAAGAGCGCAGCCAAAACTACCCCTGCACTGAAGGGGAACCTGCCTCACGCCCCTGCCCTGCCGCCTGCCCAGGCTTGCTGGCTGCAGAGGTGTGCCCGGGGTCGGAGGGCAGGGCCACGCTGCTGCACTGTGAGGACTGTGCTCCCCCTGAGCTGGAGCATCTCATGGCCACGTTGGCCACAGCCACGATGGTGCAGCCACAGAATCAAGCAGCGGGTGTGACAACCACCCTGAAGACCTGGGCCAAGGATTGGCGCGAAGGCCACCTGGTGACACCAGGCTGCCTTTGGCTGGAGAAGGAGGAGCAGCAGGCACAGAAGCTGGTCCAGCCTGACCCAGATAAACCAGCTGGAGGGTGAGAGGAGGAGCAGGCACCAGTGTTATCTACGCAGATCTCAGCCCTCCCAGTGCTGAAAAAGGAGATGCGAAACGATGGAGGCGTTACCGAAAGTCGGGGATGCCGCTGGGGGTGCTGATCCCAGCGCCAGCCATCACCACCACCCGCCGACACTCCCGCTTCTGGATCAGCTCCGCCACGTCCCGCAGGGTGAGCTTCGGCTTCCCGCCGTCACCTCCCTGCCTGCCCACTCCGAAGATGGCCCTGGTGGCAGCCAGCAGAGAGAAGGGCCTGGTCCCCGGGACCCTGCACAGAGCAGAGAGCAGAGCAGGTAGCGTATGGACAGTGGCTGAAAACTGCCCAGAGGCAGAAAACTACCCCAAGAATCACCCCACGGGCTCTGCCTCATGTACACGGCAGGTGCCTCAAAGAGCCACGTACAGGTGTGGCTGGGAACTGTCGCTGCCATCTCTGGGAACAGCTTCTGCCCAGACGAGTGCTGGCAAGCGCAGGATGCGCTGAGCGGCCCGGAGAGGGCCTGGGGTGCACGGGGCCAAGCGAGAGCTGCTGCTGGATCTCGGCCGCACGTGAGCAGCAGTTGGTTACTGAGCCGTGGCCTCAGGTGGTCACAGAGTCTTCACACGGTGGTAGCTCTGCCTCGGCAGAGCAGGCTCCCCGGGAGCTAAACTTGCCACCTGGCAAACACTGGTATTTCTCTGGTAACTCTGCCAGGCCAGCTCTGGCTCACAGGGACAGTAATACATCTGGCTACTCAGACGGGAGAGGAGATGTCTCCACCCTGTGCTTCCCTCCGAGAGTGTCGGTTCCTTCCCTCCCAGTGCAGAGGCCTGGTGGGCACCACGCACCAGCTGTGAAGCCAGAGACCCTACCTCCATGCTGCGGGTCCGGTCGCCCCCTTGCCATCCCCAGAGCAAAGGGGAAGCCTGGCCAGGCCTCTGAGGCCACTGCTGCTGCAGCTGCCACCATCCTTGGGGCCACGCTCCCACAGGCTCCTCCACACTGCAGGAAAGCAGAGAGATGGTGAATGGGAGTGGAGGGAGAACTGGAGGGCAGCAATGCACGGGGGATGGCCGTGCCCCCCCCAGGGCCTGCTCCTGCCCCTCTGCCCCCTTCATGTAATAGAATCATTTGGGTTGGCAGAGCCCTTGGAGCTCCTGGAGTCCACCCGCTCCCCCAGCACTGCCAGGGCACCACTGCCCCCTGTCCCTCAGCACCACAGCTCCACGGGGGGCTTGGAAACCCCTCCAGGGGTCACGGGGACTCCCCCCCTGCCCTGGGCAGCCTGGCACAGCCCTGGACAACCCTCCAGGGGCTGCAAGAAATTGTCCCTCAGCTCCAACCTCAACCTGCCCGGGGGCAACTTGAGGCCGGTTCCTCTTGTCCTGGCGCTTGTTCCTTGGGAGCAGAGCCCGACCCCCCTGGCTCCAAGCTCCTGAATTTCAGGGAGCTGTCAGAGCCAGAAGGTCTCCCCTGAGCCTCCTTTGCTCCAGGCTCACCCAGCCCAGCTCCCTCAGCCGCTCCTCCCCACACTCCTGCTCCAGCCCCTTCCCCAGCTCCGTTGCCCTTCTCTGGCCACGCTCCAGGTCCTGCTGGGAGTGAGGGCCCAGGACTGGAGGGGCAGCCTCCCCAGTGCCCAGCGCAGGGGGCGATCCCTGCCCAGTCCCGCTGCCCACCCCAGTGCTGGCACGGGCAGGGCGCTGGGGGTTTCCCGTCCCCCCCGGGCCCTCTCCGCCTCCTCTCCAGCCGCCTCTCCACCAACCCCCCCGGCCTTTCCCGCCGGGCACTTTCCAGCCGCTCTGCCCCAGCCTGGAGCGGTGCCGGGGATTGCGGTGACCCGAGGGCAGGACCCGGCCCTTGGCCCCGCCGAACCCCATCGCTCTGCCCCCGGCCCGCGCGGCCCGCGCCCCGGTTCCGCGCTCAGCCCCCGCCCGGGGCTCACCGGCCGCCAGGATCCCGCGGCGGCTCCGCGCTCCGCGCTCCATGCCGGGCCGCGCTCCCCGCCGCGCTACCGCACTGCCCCGAGTAGAGGCGCGGGGCCCTGCGCCCGCGGCCCGGCCCCGGTCCCGCCCGCTCCGCCTGGGACGGTTCGGGGTTCTGGGGACTCGGGTGCCCGGGGGGGGGGGGCAGGGGGAGGGGGCGAGCCGTTGCCATGGCTACCGCCTCGCGCCGGGGGGGTGGGGGGGGCGGTCTCCGCGGGACTCTACGGTACCCAGCGTGCCCCGCGCGGCGCCGGAAGTGAGTGTGCATATCCGGCGGCCGCGAGCGCGGGGGCGGGCGGGCGTCGGTGTCGCTGCCTCTTCTCGCTCTCCCGCCGCCGCCGCCGCCGCCATGAAGGACGTGCCGGGCTTCCTGCAGCAGAGCCAGAGCTCGGGGCCGGGGCAGGCCGCGGTCTGGCACCGGCTGGAGGAGCTCTACAACAAGAAGTGAGCAGCGCGGGGGCTGCGGCCGGGGCTCCGCCGCGGGGGGAGGGGGCCGCGGCCCGGCTCCTGGCCGCCTGCTCCGGGGGTCCTGGGGCGCTGCCGGGGGCGGTGGCGCCTCCGCGCGCCTCCCGGGGCCTGTCCCGCCGAGACCGAGGCCTGTCCCGGGCAGAGCGGGGCGCCGGGCCGGGGTGCTGGGCGGACGAGCCCCCTGTGTGGGAACGGGCAGCTCCCTGCGTCCGTTTGGTGACCTAACGATGGTGTAACCAGCACCTCTGTAGCTGTGGGAAATCGGGGAGCTGAGTTCCGCATTATTGTCTTTGGGGTTACTTTATGTCAGGAAAAACTTTGGTGTGAGGAGGTGGGAGCCTGTGCCAGGCTGCCCAGGGAGGCTGTGGAGTCTCCTTGTCTGGAGAGATTCCCACCCCGGCTGGACCCTGCGCTGCTGGGCCCCTGCTCTGGGTGCCCCTGCTGGATGGAGCAGGGGGGGACACCAGATGATCCCCAGAGGTCCCTTCTTTTTCCCCCCTCACTGTGCTGGGATTCTGTCAGTGCTCTGAGAGTGGGGTCTCCCACCGTTTTTTGTTCCTGATTTGTTTCTCATTAGTCACAGCAGCCACAGGCAGGGGGGGTTAACAGACTGAGTGTGAAATGCAGTATATGGCATGAATTGAGCTGGTGTGGAGTGTGACCTCACTGAATGACCTTTTTCTTTCCTAAGGCTCTGGCACCAGCTGACTCTGCAAGTTTTGGACTTTGTTCAGGACCCTTGCTTCGCCCAAGGAGATGGACTCATCAAGGTGAAGTTTCTGGTTGCCCAAGGGAAAAGGGCTTTCTCTTTCTGCAGCAAAGATGAGTGATGTTATTTCTGTGCTAGTGAAAAATAAGTCTTCTCTGGAGAGTTATTAAAGTAGGTGAATTCAGCTTCCTGGGGTTTATGTGTGAGTGTGCAGGGTTTGGTTGGTGTATGAAAATCCTGCTAAAGTTAAAAGTGTCAATTTTAGAAGCTTCAAAATGATTCTTTAATTTCATCTACTTAAGATTTGTTTGGAGGCAGGTTCAGGGGAGCCTTTTGCTTTGTCTTTTGTAACAGGGGGTTTACAACTGCTAGTGTGGGGTGGGTGCTCAAAGGGCTCAGGTTATTTCACCCCTTGTCTGGGAGCTTCTTCCATTTATGAAGGTAATGCCACATGCAGTCCAGAGACTGTACTCTACAAATAATCATTTATTCACTTTCCTTTGTGTTTTTAGATTAAAATTCAGATTCTCAGGAAATATCTCTTTCCATGGTAAAGAGCGGGGTGTTTCCAGAGCCTTTTCCAAATGTGTGCAAAGGGAAATGTGAAAGCCTTAGGCCTGTGCTTGTGGTACTGCGATATCTGAAGATGTGCCCCAAGCCAGCCTGTGTCAGGGAGGTGTTGTGGTGCAGCTTGTGAGTCTCTCGCACTTGGAAGGAGACTGCAGAGAGAGAAGTACCTAAACTGAGCAGTTTTGAGCTCCTGGATTCTGTAGAGTAGACATTTCTGTAACGGGCACCCAGTGCTTTGCTGGAAACGTGAACGGGGACAGAGTCACAGCTGGCAGGGTTCCTCCCTTTGCCCTGACTGTCGGTGTCTTTGTGCCTGCAGCTCTACGAGAATTTCATCAGCGAGTTCGAGCACAGGTGAGTGTTTGCCGGGGTGTTTTTGGGTCGCCTGTCGTTGGCCAAGAGTGTTCTGATGGTGAGTTTTTTGTTCCAGGGTGAACCCCTTGTCCCTGGTCGAGATCATCCTTCATGTGGTCAGGCAGATGACAGGTCAGTGTCCCCACCTCTTGCTTACAGGAGCTTTAGCAGTGGGCGTAACAGGTAAACCTTTGGTGTTCAGCTGTTGTCTGTCTGGTGTATGGGAAAGGGAGGGTTTGAATAACTGTCAGAGCAGCTCGTCTGCCGCTTTGCAAGAGAAACGTCCGGGGAGCAGAGAGCCCGTCCTGCCACAGCAGCACCTTCTGAAGGTTATAGCAAAAACATATCCAGTATAAGGATGTATTTCTAGGCTGACACTTAGTTCCATGGGGATTCCTGACATTGCTGCTTTTTCTTTTTCCTCCAGATCCCACCGTGGCCCTTACTTTTCTGGAAAAGACTCGAGAAAAGGTATTTTTGAGATTACTTTTTTTTTGGTAGTTCATCTGCAGGAGACTTTTCATGTATGAGTGTACACAGTCTGCATGTGTAGAGCCCTGAGTTGGGGACCACCTGCTCCTCTTGTCGGTGAACAGCTCCGTGTGTCAGTGCAGGAACACGATAACAAGTGACACGCAGCCCACACGGCGGGGGTGCTGAGCGCCTCGGGCTGTGAGGGCTGTGCTCTGAACGGGTGTCTGTGTGTGGCCGCAGGTAAAAAGCAGCGATGAAGCTGTCATCTTGTGCAAAACGGCCATCGGGGCGCTCAAGCTGAACATCGGAGACCTGCAGGTCACCAAGGTGAGCTGGGGACTCGGGTGGTTTGCGCGTTCGGGTCGAGCTCCAGCAGCCACTGCGGCGTGGGGGTGCCTGAGGCTGTGCTTCGGGCCGGGATGAAGAGGTGATAAGGCTGCAGCTCCTGGGTGTTCCAGGAAGATCTCTAGTTCTGCTTTACATCCTGTAGGCCATAGAAACGCAGGTGTAGTTCTTACAGCCAAACCTGTGAGGTTTCACTGAGATTCTGGTGAGGTGTTGTTGCTTATCGATAGCCTGCAGCTGGTCATGGCAACGGCTGGTGTGAGCAGCTCGGGAGAGGGGGAAAATATCTGGATCTATTCCAGTTTGCAGCGTTGAGGTTCTCACGAATTCAGCCGTGTGTGAGCCGCTTGTTAGTGTCATTTCCCATCCTGAGCACTGTGGGTTTTCATCTCTTGGCTTTCAGTAGAATCATCCCTTAAAGCCGAGTGTTTTTTTCATACAGCACAGATTTCTTTCTCTTGGGACAAGTACAAAGTCTGATGGGTTTGGTGGGTATCAGTATATATCACGCGTGTGTACATGTGTAAGAATAGCTGCAGGGTGGGGTTTTTGGGGTGGGTTTTTTTACCTAACTCCTCTGTAAAGGGAGAATGTGACTGCTTTATTTTTAGTGCTGTGGTAGTGTCTTCGCTGTGGTATCTGCTTCATTGCTGGGTGGTGGCCACTGCTGGACCACACTGGAATGCTGGAGCCCTCGCCACAGTGAACTGGAGGCTGGGAGCACGTGTGTGTGTGTGCGAGCTGAGCCTTCACCAGTAAGAAACGGGTCATCCCTCCTCTAGGAGACCATCGAGGAAGTTGAGGAGATGCTGAACAACCTCCCTGGGGTGACCTCGGTTCACAGCCGCTTCTATGACCTCTCCAGCAAGTACTACCAGACGATTGGGAACCATGCCTCTTACTACAAGGATGCGCTGCGGTTCCTGGGGTGCATCGACGTTAAAGACCTGCCGGGTAACTCCTCCTCTGCCGAGCGCAGAAGGTCCCGGTTTCCATTCTGTTTCATCGCTCGAGTCTGAACAAAAGCACTGGCAGGAAACAGGTTTCCTCAGCGTTGCGTTGGATCGGCCATGACTGGGCCAGGATCTAGTTGGAGAGAGCAGGAGGAGCCCACAAGAAGAAGGGCTGAGTAGGAACCTGCTCCTGAGGTGGTGGGAGTGGCAAAGTGCCCTCTCCCAGGAAGGGACAGTTTATCCTAGTTCCCAAAAAACTTAAAAATAAAAAAGTGTCCCTTTGGTGCTGTTACTGCAGGTGTCTGAGTGTCAGGTCATGAAGAGGATAAGGAGGGGGACTGGGAGTGACTAATACAGGAAGAGCGATGAGGGTGAGGGGGGGCTGATAGGGCTTAGACAGCTGCTTTATCCAAACTACTTGTGTTGGTTTCTGTTGTTGTTTTTCCAGTATCAGAGCAGCAGGAGAGAGCCTTTACACTGGGACTGGCCGGGCTCCTGGGAGAAGGGGTCTACAACTTTGGGGAGCTGGTAAGTCCGTGTGACGGTGCTTGGGCTGTTGGGTCCTGGGAGCCGATCTGATCCAACCGATGCCATCCTGCCTGGTTTCTGCAGCTGATGCACCCGGTTCTGGAGTCCCTGAGGAACACCGATCGGCAGTGGCTCATCGACACACTTTATGCCTTCAACAGCGGTAACGTAGAGACCTTCCAGGCTCTGAAGTCAGCGTGGGGTCAGCAGGTGAGTGCGTGAGTTTTCCTTAAGGCCTGGGCTTGATATTTACAGAGAGCACTTGAATTCTGTGGACCTTTACCTTAAGAATTCCTGACTCTGGTGCTGTGGTATCAATGTGCCCATGGGTATGTTTCGTTCAGCTTGATACGTATCGTTGGTTGTCTTTTGGCTTCCCTCCATCTCTGGATGATGGAAAGCAGCAAAGAGAAATCTGGTTCTGCAAGGGCAAACAAAACCCTCCCGCGCAGGAAGATAATCTGTTTTAATTTCCATAATGCTGCTCACTCCTGGGATTAAACCGCTTCCGGTGTAAAATCATAAAATCACAGATAGTGAATCAAAGAAGTATAATGAAATAAAAATAGCAGTTTTCCCTTGTCCTCTAAGAAGTTTGAGAACTATTAACTACCTTGGCTGTACCAGGAATTACTGACAGAGGTGGACTCTGTGCCCTTTGGTCACAGGCTGCCAGTTCCACTGGGCATATTTACAGTTGGTTTTATGGAACCAGGACCGGGTGGTGGGAGGGTTGTAACGGCCCCCTCGTTGAGGCCACGGGGTCCCCAAGGGTCTCGCTCGCTGTGTAGTGTGCTCTTCTCTCACAGTGTGAGCAAAGAAGTAATAATGAGCTTGCTTGTTCCATTTTATCCTCGTACAGCCAGACCTGGCTGCAAACGAAGCCCTTCTGCTGCAGAAGATCCAGCTGCTGTGTCTCATGGAGGTGAGCTGGGCTCCTCATTCTGTCTCTGCGCGGTGGGTTCCGTCGCTCCCCCCGCAGACGCTGGTGGGTGAGCGGAGTTGGCCGCAGGCTTTTGCCTCTAGATGGTGCCGAAGGGCAAGTGCTGCCAGGAGGGGAGGGCTTGGAGCACCGCGGGGTTGTGGTTTCAGCAGGGTTGTGGTTTCAGCGCTCCGGCAGGAGATGGAGGAGGGGGTGAGAAGGTTTGTGTATCTGAAGCGGTAACACTGAAAGTGTGTTTTAATGTAAAGAAAATCTCCGAAACAGTTAAAATCTTAGTTCCCTAAGGACTGAAAATCCTTCCCCTGAGAGGTAACGCTGGAAGTTTAAACAGTTTCTTTCCTATCACTTGAAGGCTTTGGCGCTTCGTCTCTGTATTGCTGAATAATACCTCTGTATAAACCTCCGGGGCCCTGGATCTTTTAAACTTAAATATTGAGTCAGCTGGAGCAAGATGTGTGTGTATACACAGCCACGTACCAGTGGATGTGTGTGTTCATGTCTATATGTGTATGTTCCACTTCCAGTGTTTTGCTGTGAGTGACCTATAGGTACTGTTACCTCAGGGGTTTGATACACACTGAGATGTTTCAACTCAGATTCATCTACTTTATTTGGAGATGATGTTGCCCAGGAAATGTGCTGCTTGGAGCAGCGAGGTGTGTGTGGAGGAGGGGGGGTTATGACGCCTTTCTGCTGATGTAAATACGTTTTTCTTTGAAATATTTTGCTTAAATATGAGAAACACAGTTGCTGGTGCAGATGGAGAGCTCAGTGGGGCAGTAGGAGGGAGGCTGTGCGCACGGTTGGAATTAACTAAAACTGCATGGGATTTATTTGTTTGGTCTGTTTACCTGAATTCAGATGACTTTCACCCGACCGGCCAATCACAGGCAGCTCACCTTTGAAGAGATTGCAAAGAGTGCCAAAGTCACCGTGAACGAGGTGAGTTCAGGCTGGGGCAAACTGAGTAGTGTCCAAGTTCTGCAGCTCTAGAAGTGCGTAGGTAGACCTACTTCCATAGGTGAGATCTAGCTAGAAATGTTCTCCCTGTTCCTGTGCGTTTGGAGAACTTTTTAAGAAGGAATTAACTCTTTGGTGCTCCTGTTCTTGGTAAATACATTTTTGAGGATTCCTAGTCACGGTCTTGAGTTGGAAGAGAGCTCTGCAGGTCATCTGCTCTGGAAGCAGGCCTGTGGCTTGAGCTCAGCAGGGCCCTGCCAAGCTGAGCTCAATATTTACAGCCAGGGGAAATGTCACTGTTTATTTTTTCTCATGATGAAGAATTTCTTCTGTGACCCATATGGAATCTCTGCAGAAGCAAATCCTGCCTGTGGTCTCTTGTCCTTTCACTGTGCATCTGTGTGAAAATAGTCCCTCTGATCTTCCGTGTTACTGCCTTTAGGTACAGGAAGATTGTGAGCTGTCTCCAAGTGGCCTCTTACCTGAGGCTGAGCAAACAAGATTGCTTTGCAATGTGAAGTTCTGAGCCTCCTGATCTTGGTGGCCCTTTGCTAGACTCCAGTGTTGAGGTGCCCCCCTCAGACTGAAAGGGGAGGGTGCAGAACTGGGCATGGTGCTGCAGGTACCCTCCAGCTTACTGGTGGGATAATGACATCCCTTGGTCTGCTGGCTGTGTCCTTACTGGTGCAGAGCAAGACACAGTTCCCCTTTGCTCCAGGGCACACCTCTGCTCAGAGTGTGCCGCAGCCAGTCCCGCCTCTGTCCATGCTGCTGTTGCTTGGCATCATTTGGTCTTGGGCACAGGACTCTGCTCACCTCACCGCCCTTCCTGTGATTCATGTTAGCCCAGTCCGTGGAACACTCCCTTCATGGCAGCCCTTGTTTCCAGCACATCTACATCTCACAGTTTGCTGTCATCTTTGGAATTGTCCCCAGCTAGCCTAAAGATAATGAAGGAAATGGTATCAGACCCAGTATCAACCCCACAGGAGCCCTGTTCGTGGCCAGCTGCCTGTTCAGCCTCGAGACACTAACCATTGCTGTCCGAGCTTGGTCGTTGTCCCTGTTTGAGCTGGAACAGAACAATAGTTCAGCAGAGTTCCCATTCATCTTGTGGTTCTTCTGTCTGTTCTGTAGCTTCCAGCTTGTAAACAAGATGTGGTTAGAAGGTCTTGTTGAGCACTTTGCTAAGAGGAAGCCTCTAGGGCACCTACAGCACTCTCTTTGACCAGCAAGCAAGTTTTTTAATTAAAAAGGTTGTCATGCTGATCGGGCACATCTTACCCATGGTAAATCCATCTTGACTTATTACAATTACCTTGTCCTTCCTGGGATTTCAGATAAAAGAAAGGAAATCTGCTTACAGGAGAGATTTCTTTTCTCCGTGTTTAGATGTCGATTCTCACGGCAGGATTTTAACCCAAAAGAGGATGGGTGAGAGAGGCTGCAGCTGCTCTGGGTTTGGTTGTGTGCAGGAGGGTCTTCCACAAGCTAGTGCTGTTTAAAGCTTTTATTCATGCTGGGGGAACCGGGTGGTTCTCAATCATTTCCTTGAATTACTGTGTTTTCAGGTGGAACTGCTGGTGATGAAGGCGCTCTCGGTGGGCTTGGTGAAGGGCAGTATTGATGAAGTCGACAAGAGGGTGCACATGACGTGGGTGCAGCCACGTGTCCTGGATTTGCAACAGGTAATGACCACTTTGAAGGTTCCGGTGTTACCCACTCCTTTTGTTGTGTGAGTGACCTGGAAATGAGAATACGGCTGGGAAGGGTCGGTGTCTGAGAACGTGCCTCCTTAGTGCTGCTTGAAGATGCTCAGGGGACAGGGAGGTTGATCAGCTTTTCCTCGTTCCCTTTTACACTGCTGCCTCAGCTCTTGCCTGGGGGCTGTGGTGTGTTTCGTGTCAGTGCTCTGCAGCAAGCAGTTGGAAAGGTGTCAGGAGACAGTGGGGCATTAGTGATGCTTCTCTTCTGAAAGCCTCATAAAAACACAGATGCTGGGACGGTGTTTTCCAGGCGTCTGTGTGGCTTCCTGAAGCCTGAATGTGTGAAACATCTTGGTGTTTCTGGGTTGTAGGTGGCACACTTCTCTTGGGAAGAGAGACGTTTGGGTTGATAGTTGAAGGTGCTGAGCTTCTCAAGTTCATCTTGGGAGACTGCAGGATGCCTTTAAAAAGAAACACAGTGGATGGAATGCTCGGTGCAAATGATTCTTTCTGCATGTTTCAATTTAAACATTGCAGTTTCGATGGCAAAAGATGTTAAGTAGCATCTTTCCTCATTGTGTTGGATTTTGAGGAGGTGTTTGGGACCTCCAGTGTTTGTCCTTAAAGGTGAGTGTCGTATGTGCAGTGGCTGAGGCATTAATGGGCTCATGGGCTTGCCTTGCAGATCAAAGGGATGAAAGATCGCCTGGAGTTCTGGTGCACAGATGTGAGGAGCATGGAGATGCTGGTGGAGCACCAAGCTCATGACATCCTGACATAGAGGACCTTGCACTACCCCTGGGAGAGTAACTTCTACTGCGAGTGTCGCCAGCAGCACTCAGACCACTGACTCTGTACTGAATTCTGTTGAAGGGGGGCGGGTGGGCAGAGGGGGGAGCAGCTTTCTGACGCTTGTTCGGAGGAGTAAGTGGCCTTTTGCTGTGTAACCCTTTGGTGCTTGGAGTCAAGATTTCCCTATGCGCTAACATTAGTGGCACTGGCCGTGGGAGCTCCCGTCCTGCTCTCGCACAGGAGGACAAAGGCTCCGCAGCGGTTGTTTTATCCGGCTGTTGCGGGAGGATGTGATGCTGGTTGCGTGTTACAGGAGTGGAGGTGGTTTGCCAGGTGTGGGGGTACCAGAAGCTTCTAGTGCTGGGGGGAGTCCTGACCGTTGTGCGTGGCGTGACCTGGTGGTATTGGCCTTAGGGGGGCATGACCTTCCCGGTGTCCTCTCCCCCTGCCCCTGCAGCAGCCCAAAGGCAGCATTACCGAAATCATCTTTCTCCGTTTGCCCTCTTTCTCCACAACCCCTCCTCCTCATCATCTGCAGTAGAGGGAGTGTTTACTCCATCAAAGGGTTTTTTCCAGGATTACCGGTTAGTGGATGTGTTTTTATATACTTTTGGGGGTGGTTGTCTTTTACGAACACTTTGTGCTGAAGTGAGGTGCAGCAGCATTGCTGAATAAACTTCTCTGCCTTCCCTTTTCTGTAGTTCTGGGTTTGTCGTCTTCGTAACTTGCAGCAGAGCTTCCTCCAAGCTGTTTAAAAATGAGCTTCCTGTAAGTTTCATGTCCCAGACCCCCTCTGTCCAAGAATGCAAACCAGTGATTTACTTGGCGTGTGATACCTTGGTATGTGCTTTATCATCGAGTTCCTTCCTTTTTGGGAAAGCTGTGGCCCTGATGCCTTTTCTCAAGTTTGAGTAAGCACTGCTGAGTGAAAAAGCCTCAACAAGGCCTGAGGTAGCAAGTTTTTATTCTGCTTTTGCCTCTTCAACTGCTGCTTTAAAAGCTTTCTGTAATGTAATTGCAAATTATTGCACCCTGTACCTGGTCCTCTTCCACCCTTCTGCCTCTCTAACCAGTTCTGGACTCAATTTTTGCCTGGTTTGGAGCCATTCTGATCTGCCTGCCCCCTGCCAAGGCCACTGGTTTCACTGTCCTGCTCTGCCCGTGTTTGCTCAGCTGCTGGGGGTGTGTTGAACTCCCTGGACTCCTCCCGCGGTGTTGTGCAGTTTTATTTCCCCTGGTTCATCTTCTCTTCAAAGCCCGTTCCCAGTGTCGCTTTTACTGACTTCAGAGGAGCGTGTGGAGACGACAGGCATTCTGATCAGGAAAACGTCTCCTGTCTTTCACAGCCAAGGACAGGAAAAAGGCTTTTAAAAGTGCAGTCCCTCAGTGGTGGCGTGGTGCTGCGTGTCGGGGGAACTGAGCTGCGCTGGCAGCGCTAACAGGGCTGCTCTCGCTTCAGGTGAGCATCAAAAACCCCGGAGCAGCACCAGAGACTCCTGAGGGTATTTTGAGAGCCCTCCCGTACTGCGGGGAGTGCTCGCTCCGTGTGAGCATGTGAGCAGCTCGCCGCAGCGAGCAGGAAGGCCTGCGGTCTGAGTGAGTCACGACAACTGTTTCAGGGGCTTTCCCAAGGTATCTGGGAGAATTACCAACCACCCGAACCTTCCTGCATGGGAGCGAGTGCTGGCTGCCCTCTCCCCTGACGTGTTGCTTAGGAAATGCGGTGTGTGTTGGGGGCTGGGCGGAAGAGGAGGAAGAGAAGTCGGGTGTGAATCACCTGTACTGTGAACCTCTTTCAATGTCACAGCCTTTGAGCCTTTTCTCACCGGGATATTTGCATTCTTGCTGGTGCTGTGGTTCCTCGGTGCCTGCCCTACGCTTCACTGAGGCTGTGCAAGGTACAAGTGGGAAAACCTCTCCCTGCTGCAAACTTGCAGAGGCCACAGACCTCTTCCGCCATGGACACGCGTGCGGGTGAAGCAAAACCAACAAGCTGTTAGGGTGAATGCTGAAGTGAATTTTAATGACCAGACTTGGTGGGTTCCTTCCCAGCGCAGATCTGCTCTGTGCTCTGCTCCTGCTCTCCACAGGGTGCCGGGGGTTCTTGCTGCTCCCTACTCCCCGTGTCTCTTGTAGTGCTCGATGTGGGCCAGGACCCAGGCGGTGGGCCCCAGGAAGCACACGGACATGACGGAGAACGCGATCACTTGATCCTGCCGGCGGGAGAGGGCACAGAAGGGTTAGTGGGACCACCACGTCGCACGAGGGTCCCTGGGACAGCTGCACGCTGGTGCTGTGTCTAGAGCAGTGGTCCAAGTGCCCATGCCCCTCACCCTTTTGCCCAGCCCCACAGCTGCTAGGAAACACACCGTGGGGCTGTGTTGGGGAAGATTGGGCAAGCAGAGCTGTTTCCACCAGCAGTGGACCGAGCTGGTTGCTCTCTAGGGTTGTTTCTGTCACTGTTTCCCTGTCACGATACTCGCTGGGCAATCAGAGCAACTTGTGACCTTCAGTCAGCTGTGAGGCTGGAGCTCCAGCTCACAGAGCTCCTGGGAGCAGCCATGCCTGACTTTCAGATGACTTTGGGGTGTCAGTTGCAGCCAGCAGCAGCCTCTTCTATTCCTGGTGCACCAGGACTGCACTTAACCCTTTGCACTGTGTCACCTTTCTTTTTTTTTTATTTCTTTGACTAGAAAAAGGGTCTCCGGACTCGTGAAGCGCTTTCTTGCAGACCTTGGAAAGGCAGAATGTAAACTCCACAAGCAAAAGGTAGAGTTGAGACCCAGCCAGGATTTTGGGTGAAAAGCTCATTTTTCCAAGCTGATTTCAGCCAGCCCAGGAGGGTCTTCACAGATGGAGTGGCTCCTGCTGAGCTGGTGATATTCCTTAGAGGGAGGATTGGAGGAGGGGCTGGCCCCGTTGAGAGGGGGGAACGGGGCCTGGGTCTGTCCCTGTGCTGTCAGGGTGCCTTGAGTGACTGCCAGTGCCACTGACACCTCCTGAGCTCCTCAGGCTGCCCCATGGCTCAGCCTCCCTGGGGACACCCTGGGCTGCTGGGGACCCTGACCCCCAAAGGTTAAAAAGGGGTGGAAAGGATAAGATAACACGTGAGCAGGAGCCCGCAGTGGGGAGCGGGGCACAGAGCCCCCCGCGGGGTGCAGTCTGGTTCCTGCCCTGCCCGGGGGGCACCTCTCTGCCTTCTCCCCCTCCCCTTTTGCCTTCGCTCCCCACAAACATAATTTGGCTCGAACGCAGGCAGGGTGTTTGTGCCCTGCTGACCAGGGTGCTCCCCCTGGGGAGGTGGCTCCCCCCGTTTTCACCCCCCCCAGCTACTCACGGCAGTGGAGAGCGGGTGTTCGGGCGGCTTGGAGCTGTGCAGCGCGTGGGGGACGCGGGGCGTGCGCAGCAGGGCGGCCAGCAGCCGGGAGCCCCCCAGCAAGCCCCTCATGGTGCTGCCAGGGCCAGCGGCTGCTCGAGGGCTGCGGCTGGCTGCAGCTGCCCTGCCTGTCACCCTCACCACGGCCACCCCCCCGCTGCCACCCCTCGGCACGGGGCCTGCCACTCTCCCAAGGGCGCAGCAGCAGCGGACCCTTAAATGGCAAGAGCTGCCCAAATTGTTCACTAAATACTTTTTTCTTTCTTTAAGCACTTTGGGGGTTTTTGTGTTTGCTTTTTCCTCAGAAGTACCCAACTCCCCACACCTCTGAGGTCCAAAGCCATGTCCCTAGCCAGCGAGGTGGGACCTCTGTGATTCTCTGCTGAGAGCAGAGCTCTCCAGCTTTATAACGAACGCTTGAAACACAATGTACTTTCTTTAAGCTGTTGCAGACGTGATGCCCAATCTTCTCTGCGTGACCTCAGTGAGCAGCACCTTGCTCACCCACTCTGGGGAGGTGGCTTCTCTACCTGCTTTTGTGGCTTGGTCCTGATGAGTAGGGCTGGACCCAGAGGCAGGACAATCAACATTGCCTTCGTCAGTGCTCCCCGGCCTCTTCCCTCTGAGCTTGTGCCATGTTTCCAGTGCCATCTCTGACCTTGGGTTCCTCCCGACTCGGTTGATGGCCGTTTCCGAGCTCTTTGAGGCTGGTAGTGGTGGGCTTGAGGCTGAATCTGGAGGGACTCAGGAGGAAGCAGTGAGGAGGTCTTGCCTTCCCCAGGCACCCAAGCAGAGAAACACGATGTCTGTCACCGCTTCTGAACCAAGGAAACATGGTTTTGCTTCCTTAAGGCTGGTGGTAGCTTTGCTTGGGTCAGACATTGGCTTTCTGTGGATTCTGAGAGAGGAGAATAGAAGTTTAACATCTGTCCTGTCAATGCTGGGTTGGTCAAGAAGATAATCCCCTGAGCAGCAGGGCAGTAGGTCAGTCAGAGAGGCACAGCATCTCCGTGTCCCCCTGATCCATGAGGTCAGGACCCTGGATCTTCCTGCTCGACATGCTGCCCAGCATAGGACAGAGAAACCGCTGACGTGATGCCCTCTGCCACGCTGGGGACACGGGCAGTGCTTGCTGGGAGCTGAAGATGCTCCCACTGCAGGAGCGTGAAGGCTGAGGAGCAAAAGCTGGGGCTGCCCCACTCTTGGGCTGAGCTCAGCGGTGGCCCATAGCATGGGGAGGGGAGCAGGAAGAGATGTAGGATTGCCTAAGAGGAGGATCTGGGAGCTGCCATCTTCTAGTGACTGTTGACAAGGGAGCTGGCAGCACATCTGGGATCCACGGGGAGTATTCATTGAGACCTGCAGTAATTTGCCCTCTCCTGCTGCTCTCTGAGCCTGGGTTTGCAGCGTGATGCCTGTGTGCTGCTTGGACAGGGAGGGAACCTGTCTGCAGAAGGGCCGTCGCCTCCCTTTGCGGAAGGGCAGGAGACCTTTGGCCGTGGCATTCACCGGCTGCGGGATCTGCGTCTTGGCAAACACAGGCTCCCTGGAGACAGGAGGCAGCAGGGTCTTTGCCAGTGCCAGAAGGATCTGCAGAGAAGCAGGTACCTTCAGCCTCGGCCACGGCCGGGGGGACACGCGTGCAGCGCAGTCATGCCAGGGCAAAGAGCCTGCTGGGGCCCTGGTGTGCAGTGGAGCTTGGCCAGGGAAGGACGGGCACTCTTGTGTCACAGCAAGTGACCTCGCCCTTTTGGGGACAGCTTTGTAAAACACTGCTCCTGTAACCGGCCTTGAGAGGGGCTGGGGGCTGCCAGTGGTACCCCTCTGGTGTGGAAACCAGTGCCCTGCCCGAGGAGTGCGCTGTGGTGGTGGCAGAGGGGCACAGGGGGGAGGCTGAGGAAAGCTCCCAGAGCTGAGCTCCAGATCCATTCCCTCTGACAGCAGGTGAGGAAAAAGGCTGGAGTGAGGCTGGCGACAAAGGGCTGCTGTCACCTGGGGTCCCTGCTTTCGGGGGAGTGAGGGGTGTGCTGCTCCCCACGCCCTGGCACCCGCAGCGCTCCAGGCTGCTGCTGCCTTTCTCGGTGGCTTTTAGGTGTGAAACCATTGCAGTCTCTTTTCCTCTCCCGCTTCCCCATTCCTGGAGTGCAGGGCAGCTCCAGGACTTCGCTCCCCACCCCAGGCAGTGAGGTCAACTGGGCAAATACCTACATGTCAAGAGTTACTCTTACAGTGTTATTTTTGTAAGGAGAGAGGAGGGGAAAAAAGTGATTTCCTTCCTTCTCTATCCCCCGGGTGACTTCCGTCCTCTCCCCCACCCCGTCCCACAGCCTCCGCCCAGGCACAGTTCATGCTCAGAGCTCCAAGGCAAGACCTGCCCCCCTCGCTTCCTGCACCCCTTTCGTTTTGAGTTTGTTTTGCTCTTTCCTAAATTTCCTGAAGGTGGGGGTTGGGTTCTTCTGACAGTTCAATCTCGGGCATTGCCTGACAGAACGGAGCTGACCTCGAGAGCTGCCGGCTGCCAGCAGGGAGGGTTCTGGGGAGTGCTGGCCTGTTGTCTCCTGCCACCCTTGTGCCACCCTTGTGCCCCCCTGGCCAGCACCCCAGCCCCGCTCGAGAGTCGCTCTGTGCCTTAACTGATCTCTTTTGTGTTATTCTAGTGCTCAGCACTGCCAGGCACCACTACAGCTCAGTTTTGTGAGGTGCTGTTTACCTGTGTGTAAATCTTTAATTTCTACTCATATATACGTTTATGTACTGCATGTAGGTATACCTTGTTATATATGTATGTATATCAATGACATTAAAAGCTCTTACCCCAGCAAGCTGGTAGCCACGGCTGAGCTGGAGATGCAGGAGTGAGCGAGGAGCACAGGGGCACAGTGAGCTGGGAGATGGGGAACTGCTGAAGCCACAGAAGAATATTTGGTGTTGGGAGAAGAGGAAGGTGGTTTTGTTGTATTGATAGAAACTGGTGAGGTCCTGTGATGGAGAGGGAAGTGGAAGGGGGGGTGTGAAAATTGGGGCAGTGACAGACTGATAGGTCACTGAGGTCTGGGAGAGGTGAGGAGCTGCCCCACAGGGCTGGGAGATGCCAGAGCAAAGGGGGGCTGAGGGAACCTGCAGAGGAAAGGAGCCCAGGGGAGGAGACCTGCCCGGCTGGAGGCTGGCAAGCAGCCGGCTTTGCTGGTGGCCGTGGTGCTGCGGGAAGGCTGCAGCGCCCCCGTCCTGCGTGGCTATGGTTGGCCTGACCCGACTTTGTCCTTCAACCCTCGTACCTGACTCTGCGTTGTCATTCTGCAGCTCAGGCTGGTAAAAATGGCTGGTGGCAGAGAGGACCCCGCCGTGTTCACCTCCTCTTCTTTGCCCTCGGACCCACGGCTCATGGCCACGGTGACGAACGCTTACCTGGGCACCCGCGTGTACCGGGACATCCTGCACGTCAACGGCGTGTACAACGGGGCGGTGGGGGACACGCACCGCGCGGACATCCCCAGCCCCGTCAACGTTAGGATGATGGTGCCCGCTGCGCACAGCCTGGCTGAGACCTTCACCCTCAACACCCGCACGGGTAAACAGCAGGCTGCAGGCAGGAGTCTCCCTGTCCTGCTGCTGCCTTCTAGATCTTCATCTTGGGCACCCATCACTCTTTCCCTCTAATGACTGGTGCCCTTCTTCTAGACATTAAAAGTCTCTGTGTTCCCTCTTCTACAAGGTTGCATCTTTTTTTCTCCCCATCTCTGTTCACCTGCGGGGTGTTGTTCTGAAGTTGTGTAGAAGCAAGTGGAAAATTCCCTTTCTTGTGAGAATAAAGGCGATTTTCAGACTGTATCTCAATCCCTGCTGGAGCCAGGCTCAGCAAACACTGCTTCATTGTGAAGCCTGGTAAAATGTTTTCTAGCACAAATCATTCCTCAGTGGCTTGGCTGAGTGTTAAGTGTTGTCAAATGAAAAGCTGTGTTTGCATCTGGCCTTGGGAGAGACGGTTCCTTTGCCAGCAGGAACCAGTAGATAGGGCAGAAATGGGAGTCTGGGGGAGAGCATCATGACCTGATGGTTCAAAAGGCTAATGGCTCTTGCTGTGCTTACAGGAACCTTCAGCCATGTGCTTCAGTCAGATGACTACACGGCAACCCACCAGCTCTACGCTCACCATTCTCTTGTCCACTTGATGGCCTTCAGCATCACCATCCGGCGAACTGCTCGCACCACCCAACCCATCACGGTCCAGCTCCAGTCTCCTTTTGTGCCCAAGAGCCAGGACTTGGACCTGAAACAAGGACCAGCCTTCCAGGGAGCATAGTGAGTTTGGGCTGCAGGGGAGCCTTGCCCTGAACAGGACCTTCCTGGGCCACTGTGCGTGGCCTTGCCCACTGCTAGGAAATAGATTGTGGGAGATTGAAAGGGTGAGAACGTGGAGGCTTCAGCAGATCTGCTTCTTCCTGACAGGTGTATAAAAACAGCCTCCAAAATTAGGTACAGAACCATTTTCATTAGTTGCAGCTCCAGAATTATTCCTTACACTGAGATGTGTAAGAGCAATGAAGGCCATGGGGGGACTGGATGTGATTACAAAGAAAGGAGTTTGGGTAAGGTGGTGAGTCTGGAGGAGATGACCTAAAAAAATGGCCTTCTGATACTGGGGACCAGTCGTGGTGAACTTCAGCCTCCTGTGCTTCGGGGCTGGGATGGCAGCTGAACTGAAGCGTGGGGGCAAGGGAGCTTCACCCAAGGTGGGAATGGAACCTTGATACCCATCTGCTGAGGGGAGGTCCCCTCTGTGGGGTTCGACGTGCATGGAGTCCCCCTTGCCTGCCCTCCCTTCCCCTGTTACTTGCTGTCTCCCACAGCTACGTCTACGGGCAGACGCTGGTTCCCGAGGTGGAGGGGGGACCCCGTCCCACGGTTCACATGCTCTGGATGCCAGTGCCCATATCTGTGACGCTGCCTGGGGAGGAGCAGGAGCGATCCTGGGAGTTCCTGACGGCTGTGGCTGAGAGTGAAGAGGAGGTGAAGAGGAGCTACTGCGAAGGGTTGGCCCTTTTGGTCACCGGCTCCCTGCACGCCTCGCACGCCCACGCATGGGCCAGGCTGTGGAGAGGCTGCTGCATAGACGTGGATGGACCTCTGCCTTTGAGACAGGCCCTCTACGGGTGTCTCTACTACCTGCTGAGCTCCATTCCACCCCAGGGGAACCAGGGCTTCCTATTCCATGGCATCAGCCCCGGAGGCTTGTCCAACGGCACTCGGGGCGAGGACTACTGGGGGCACGTCTTCTGGGACCAGGTGGGTGAAGGCCCTGCTGGCTGGTAGCTTGGAGGCTTTGCACAGCTCCTGGGATGGAGAAAACTCAGCAGGAGGCTGCTGGGAGGTCTCCTCCTTACCCCCAAGCAGAGGTACCTTGGCACCAGCTCTTGTTAGAGAGCATCCTCCTTTTCTAACAGCTGCCCAGACCCAGCTCCATCCCTGGAGTTACTCATCTGGATTGTTCTATAGCTCAAAAGCAAGTTGCCTAAATTGAAGCTAGTTGGGAGTGAGGGGTCAGGAGAGATCCCACCACAGGGCAGCCCCTTCCCCAGGCTGAGGTCTGCAGCTGACATTGTTTGTGTTGCCTGCCCATGGGAGCTTCAGTGACTAGTTTAGAGCAGCACCAACTCTTAGCCACTTAAAGCAAAGCAAATTGAAACTTGCCCCTTTTCCTCCCAGCTTTGGTGGTGTTGATGTCCTGGACCCCTGAAAAAACAGAATTGTTTTCTGTGATAGGCGCATTTAGGTTCTAAACATAGGTTTGGTGTGTACTCAATAAGCCAGCTGGGCTGGGTGGCTTTGCCCCATCCAGAGGCTCAGGTCTGCTCTGGGGCTGGCCGCATCAGACGGCTGCTCAGCTCTGCAGCTGAATGGTGACCGCAGGAGGGGAGCAGGAGACGCTGCGGGATGGTGTGGAGGCTCCTAGCCTGGTCTTGCTGTGGGAAAGGGCTTTTTGGTCCTGAGGACCTTGTGTGCTTTCTTCCTGGTGATGAATGTGGGTTTGACCCAGCGCCTATGGCTTTGGCGGACGCTTGCCTCCCTTCTCTTCCACGGTGGGAGGTCCTGCTGAGGTTATCCTAGTGAAACACCAGAGAATAGCAGGCATGGGCAGAAACAATCCCTTCTGGATTTATCCCTTTTAATGAGCCTATGGGACAGCACCTTAGCGGTAGCAAAATCACGGTCAGAGCATTTGGGATGGGGGTGAAACATGGGAGCGTTTGGGTGCCCCGCCAGCCAATCCCACCATCTCGCCTTCCTTGGCCATTTCCAGGACACTTGGATGTTCCCGAACATTCTGCTGTTTTATCCGGAAGCTGCCCGAGCCATCCTGGAGTACCGGGTTCGCACGCTGGAAGGGGCCTTGCACAACGCGCAGGAGCAAGGCTACAAGGTGGGGACAGACGTCGGGCTGAGGGCAGCACAACCCAGCTATTGTCACCCCGGGGACACTTGGGCTGTGCTCTTCCTGCCTGGCTATGGTTTCAGCCAGGGTCTGTGAGCAGCACGTTGCCTGCGGGTGGTGGGCTGGGCGAGCATCTCAAGATGTTGCCCTCAGCTGTCTCATGGATGTCTTCTCCTGGCAGGGTGCTAAGTTCCCATGGGAGAGTGCAGCCACTGGCCGGGAAGTCTGCCCTGAGAAGATCTATGGGGCCCAAGAAATCCATATCACTGGGGACGTTCTGATGGCCTTTGAGCAGTATTATTACACCACGCAGGTAAAGGGAGCGTGTGCCACCTGGGTGGCCTGGTGGCAAGGCCTGCAGGGCATCTGGTGACTGTCACTGTCCTTTCGCAGAGAAGCTCTGCTGTCGTCTGCTTCTGTCAGAATTGCTGGTAACACCTCAGAGTCCCTTCTCCTGTGCCCTGCCTCTTCTGTCCTCGCTCCTCGTGGGTGGCTCAGCACCCCATTGACTCGATCCAGGCCAGTTTTCTGACCTCTTCTTCTTCTACATCCACCTCCTTTAGACTCCTGTCCTGCTGAGCTTGGGTATGGTTGCATCTCCCTCATGTCCCTGTTTCTTCTCCTGTTTGGCTCCCTCCAGGACGAGAAGCTGTTCAGGGAGGATGGTGGCTGGAAGCTGGTGCATGCTGTGGCTCAGTACTGGTGCAGCAGGATGGAGTGGAGCGAGGAGGAGCAGTGCTACTACATCAAAGGTACTTCTGCAACGGACAGACCTGTTTGTAGGGAAGGGGTTTGGGAGCAGAGACTCGGAGCCCTCCAGGGACCTGGACAGGACTGCACGGGCTCTGCAGACTCCAGCCTTCTGGAATATCTCGCAGTGTTTGTATCTGTGCAAACACAAGATGCTCAAGCTCTCTTCCAGTGCTGCAGTGTCCCTTGAAGGACATCTGGTGCTGTTGGTGCCAAACCAGTACAACCACCAATACATCTGGCAGCACAAAGGGTATCTCTGCAGGTGGAAATCCTGCTGAAGCACTTTGTTAACAAGTGCAAGTTACCACTGATGGGCTGCTCCTGAAAGGGGCACTGAGGAAGGAGAGGTGTTTGTGGAAGGAGTGTCTGGAGGAGAAGGCTGGGTTAGAGTGTAGGGGTCTTGATGAAACTGGGGTGCTTAGAGCTAGAAGTGCCCCTGGGGTTGCTGCAGGCTAGGTGGTGGTGAGAAGATCCTTGGAGACAGCCCCAGTGCCCCCAGAGGAGACATGTATTTAAATGCCTGTGTTCACATTTCTCTTGGGAGGTGGCCATCTCCTCTTGGGGACAATTTGCATGAAAGCAGCAAAGGAAGGAGCTGAGCTTGTAGCGAGTGAAAGACCTAATGATGTGATTGAGTGGCTTGAAGGTCACCTGTGAAGTGGAAGAGATGCCTTCAGGTTGAGGTATCTGCTGCCTAAAGCAGTAAGCCAGGTTGTTTCTTCTTCACAACGAGCACCACTTACATTCTCTCCCGAGCACTGTGCAACCAAGGTCTCCGTGGGATCCTGCCAGCAGCAACAGCTCATGCCATGGCAGGCATTGTGAATGGGAGGGGTTCCCTTTCTCTTGGCTGTGCTGCGGTGTGAAGTGTCCCCTTCCTCTTCCTCCAGGTGTCATGCCCCCAGATGAGTACCATTCCCGTGTTGATAACTCTGCCTACACCAACGTCGTGGCCCAGCGGAGGTAACGTGCGTGCCGTGTTGAAGCACTGACCCACCTCTTCTCTTCTGCCTAGACAGCTGGCAGGGCTGGAGGCAGCAGGGCTCCTGATGGGATGTCCCTTTCCTCTCTTCTCATACCTCTGTCTGGGCTGCTCTTCTTTCCCTGACTTTACAGCCCACGGAAAGAAGTAGGTGGCCCCGTGGCAGTTCATCTGACCTGTTCCAGGTGTCCACATGAGGCTGAGCAGGATTTCACTTGACAGGAGGGTTTCTCTCCCTGTGTTTTGTGAGATGTCTGTACTATTAGCCAGCTGGAGACATCTAAAGCTAGAGGAGCTGGAATTTGGACTCCCAGCTCCAGTGATCAAAGCCGGTTACCCCAAGCTTAAACTTTGACCCATGTCCTTTCAGAGTAGCTGTTTCTTTGCAGTTATGGCTCAATTAGTTCTTTCTGTTTCCTTTTTTCTCTTCCCCTCCCTGAGGGGGTCACAGGCAGTCATGCATGACACAAAGCACTGTTCATCACTGCTTTTCAGCTTAAATTTTGCAGCTGATGTTGCTCGGGACTTTTTGGTCCCCGTGCCAGAGGAGTGGGTGGACTGTGCCAAGAAAGTCAAAGTGCCCTTTGATGCAGAGAAGAAATATCACCCCGAGTATGATGGTTACAGCCCAGGTGAGTGGAGAGGCAGCAGCAGAGCTTTGAGTTGGCCATGGCTCTTTCTTGGTAAGCCTGCAAGAAGTGGGGCCTCTGACAGGTTCAAAGACCAGAACCACGGCCGGGTGGTTGATTGAAGGAGAAATCTCTAGCATTGCTCTCCAAGTGCAGCACCTGGGTTGCCCGTGTGGATCCTGGCTTGTAGATGTTTTTTTCTGCTTCTTGGTGGATCGTTTCTCATTACTGTGATCATAAAACTAAGAAATTTCGGAATGCAGGGAGTAGGGAGAGACTTTTAGTAGCAGATGACATGGTTGCTACAAACCCACTGCTATCAGTTCAGCCTCTTTCCAAGGTGCAGGGCCGTGTGTTGCCCATGCAGCACCCCCTGTCCCTCTGGAGGTGAAGGGGACAGCTCCAGTAGAACGCTGTTCTGTGTGTATGGTTCTGTGAGAGCTGGGCTTGTCCCTCGTCCCAGTAAATAGACAATCGGTCTGCCAGTTGTGCCAGCTGGCAAACGTGCTCTGACTGTCTCCTTTCCCCAGGCGAGCCCGTGAAACAAGCCGACGTTGTCTTGCTTGGATTCCCGCTGATGCACCCCATGAGTTCTGAAGTCCGGAGAAATGACCTGGAGATGTACGAGCCTGTCACTGATCCTGATGGGCCAGCCATGACCTGGGTAAGGAGAGGGGCAGAGCCTGAGGTGGGATCCACCCATGAGCTGATTGTTTTCACGCGGGTCAGTCACTGCCAGCCCCATCAGCAGCCATGAGTTGTCAGAGCGGCTTTAAACTCTATGGGAGCGTGGACAGTGCGGAGCTGGAGATGTGTGCTGAAGATGTCTGCTCTCAGAAGAATGCCAGTTGTGGTGTCACTCAAGCCTTTGTTGTACTGTCAGCCCTGGGAGAGATGGCAGCTGGTGACAGGCCGTTTTTCTCTCCTGCAGAGCATGTTTGCAGTGGGCTGGCTGGAGCTAAAGGAGGTGCAGAGAGCCCAGACCCAGATGAACAAGTGTTTCAGCAACATCATGGAGCCCTTCAAGGTCAGCTGCGTGTCGTGTCGTGGGTGCTTCCCTGTGACAAACGCCTCTGGTTCTATCTTGCCTGTTCCCAAGTAGGTCACATCATACTGAGGCATCGCTTGGACTGGAGCCTCTTCTGACTGCACTTGTGGTCACCAGGTGGTTGGTATATTGAGCTGGGTGGTTACACACTCCTCTTCTCTCCGTGCTTCTGAGGAGCAGTAAGGAGGCATCTGCTTCCTCCCAGGCAATACAGAGCCATGGGTCAGTATCACACTCGCCCCAGGCTTCTGCCTGCCAGGGATGAGAGAGGGAATGGAGATGGTGGCATTGAGGAACATGTCGGAGCCCAACCGGTGCCTCACGCCAGGATGGGCACTGTTGGTTGTGGTCACTGAAACACCCCAGATGTGTGATGGTGACCATGATGACTTATTCAAACCCATGAAACTGTCTGAAGAGTCCCAGTGCAACTGCTGAGTCATTTCTCTCTCTTGCTGGAGCAGATCTGGGTGGAGAATTCGGATGGGACAGGAGCTGTGAACTTCTTGACAGGGATGGGAGGATTCTTGCAAGCTGTCCTCTTTGGCTACACAGGGTTCAGGTGAGACTGGTCACGTTTAATTTCTAAGTCATGTGAAACCTTGCTGCTCAGCTGGAGCAATGTGGGTTTACTTGTGAAAAAGAAAAGAACTTGCAGCATCCAGAATATCCTCCAGAGCTCCTGGCAGGTAATGAACAAACAGGAGCATTCATTATCCTGGATGAACTGTGGGTACTGGGGATAGTTAGTCACTGGAGGAGAACAGGGTGGAGTTACCATAAATTATAAGTTTGGTCCATTTCTCTGCCAGCTGTGTCGGTCTTGAAAGCCACTGGTTCCAAAAGGAGCCAAAGCTAGGCCCACACTGAGCTCTTCAGCACTTAGTTGTCCCCCTCAGTGAAGAGGAACATCTCTGTGATCTCAGGAGTGTGACTAGCTGGTGTCATTCTGATGTTTGCAACTCAAACACATCCCAACCTGCCCACTCCATAGGGGGTTGAAGATTTGGTTTCTTCACTAAGTGTGGATGAAGTTTAAAGACTAATATCCACCAAGTGCATCGGCTTTCTGGGGAGCTGACTGGAGAGAATGTCCGCACAACCACCCTGCAGGCAAACACAATACTGTTTTTTCTTGTGCCTTGTACCCTGCGATCTTTCTAAGGTGACCTTTAAAAGGGAGACCCCAGTCCTGTCCCACCACGCTGAGCTGCCCCAGACTTGTTCCCTCTTCGAAGACTGGGAACCAGTGGAACAGGCAAGGGACTGCCTTGGGTCACTTGATGGGAAGCTAAACGGCATTCCCCGAGTCTGTCCTCTGGCTCAGCTGTAGCATCATCCGATCTCCTTTGGATGTGGTGCAGAAAGACCCCTCCCAAGCAATCTGCTGTCTGCACCCAGTGGCTCTGCAGGCCTCGGGAGGAATGTGCTTGGCCGGCATCGCCGCAGCGTTAAAATACCTCAGAAAAACATTAAGCTGTTCGTATAATTTCTGGGATGCGTCTTGTACCCAGAGCAGCCCGGTGGTTTCCTCCCTGAAGCAGCAATCCCTTGAGCGTATTCTTAGTTTAATTGAGGATGGCCAAACTGACGAGCCTTCTGATTTCCAGTGAAACCTTCTAGCACTGTGTTTTCACTCTGCCTGTGTGGCCAGAAGCTGCTGAGAAACCCACCCGTTTCTTGTTGGAGCTGGGTGTGAGCTGCTGCGTTCCCAGCTGAAAACCTTAATCTCAGCCCTTGCAAAGCCTGGAGGCCTTCAGATGCTCCAAGTGTGTCAGTTGGGGCCCGCTCGGCACAGGATCAGGCCACAGGCTTTGGGGTTCCACCCAAACTTCCACAGATGTTGAGATGACATCTATGCAGCCCTCCAGGCCGTGCTCTTGCCTTGCCCCTCATGCCAGCCAGGGTTTGTGGCTTACGTTGGCCTGCCAAGGAGTGTCTCCAGGCTCTCGAGCCTCTCCAGTCCTCTCCAGTCCATCTAGCCCTCTCCAGACACTCAAGATGCTGGTCAAGAGCTCTCGCACTTCACGGTCTGAGTAGGAGATAACAGTGAATGTTGTCTTTTATCATCCAAAGCCAAAACACACAAAGGGAGCCTGTTTGACTTTGGGTAGGACTTGGAGGAAGGATTGGAGTTGCTTGCTTTATTTTTATCTTCTGGTGAAGGAGCAAATGCAACAGTGCTGAGTTTAGAGCCTTGAAAGCACCGTGAGGGGGAGGTGATGTGGGTTTCTGACGGTCACCTTGCTGACCCACCTTGGTCACAGCCTGGAGGGAAAGTGGCAACTGACCCGTGCAGGGAGTCCCTGTTGAGATGGCAGAGGGCAGAGGAGGGGGCCAGGGGTCAGGTGTCTCGTGGTTTAACTGAGCAGCACTTCAGGAGTGTCTCCACCAGGCCTGGCGTTCAGGGCAGCAGCAAGTGAGAGCAGATACTTGCTGACCAGTATTCTGCCTGGAGCTAAACCTGCATCCTAAACCTCCCAGCTGCAGCTCTCTCCTGAGCTCCTCTGAGGGCTGGTGGCCCCCGCAGGTTTGTGTGACCGGCTGTCAATGGCAATTCCTCTGCGGGGTCCATGGCCACCTTTGCCCCGTGCTGGGTCCCCTCCCCGTCTCTGAGTGGGGTACTAACAAAGTCTTGTCAGCATAGATTTCCTGAGAAAGAAAAATACACTGCCCCCCCAGTTTTTATTAAACAAAAATCCAGCCTGCTGGAAACCGCAGACCTTGGCTGCGGAACGGGAAGGGCAACAGGATTGCCTTAGGGTGCTGGGCTGTGAACTCACGACCCAAGTAGAGTTCACTGGTGTGTCTGGGGTTTGTGTGGAGATCCTCGATGCACCAAGGACTCTTCCTCCCCACAGGTGTGTGGAGCAAGGGGGTGGCCTCTGGGATGTATGAAGCTGTCTGGGAAGGTGGCCAACCCCACAAAGCTGCTTTCCTTTGTGGCCACCCTTTGTTCCCACCGCTCACATGCTCCTGCTTTTCCAGGATCACAAAGTCCAGCCTCCGCTTCAACCCTTCGTTTCCCAGTGACATCAACAAGCTGAAAGTCACTGGCATCTCCTACCTCCGCAACAAACTGAAGTTCACCATCACCAAAGAGGAGATCAAGATCAAAGTGACCGAGTGCTGCTGGGACCCTCCGCTGGCTCTCCTGGAAGCTGTGCTGGAGGAGTCTGGGCAGCGCTTTCTCCTGCGTGAAGGTAGAGGGTCATGGGCTGGGTCTGCCTCCCGAAACCACGACACCCAAACCACTGCCTCCCGAAACCACACCAGGGGAGAAGCCCTTCCACGGTCTCACAGGGCTTGCTTTCTGTTCCATGGTCTCACAGGGCTTGCTTTCTGTTCCATGGTCTCACAGGGCTTGCTTTTTGTTCCATGGTCTCACAGGGCTTGCTTTTTGTTCCATGGTCTCACAGGACTTGCTTTTCGTTGCAGGGCTGAGCGTCTCCTTCCCTGCAGCAGCTGGCTGGATCCAGAGGTCATCCACCAAGCCGTTCTAAACCTGGGCTGGTCAGGTTTTACCCACCAAAGCATCAGAAACAAGTTGAAGAGGGGAAGGGGGCGGTGGTGGTGGGGGAAGGGGGGGGTGGCAGGCTCCGCGATAAACCCGTTACCCCTGTGGCCCTGTGTGTGCTGTGTTCCCTTGTGTCCCTGGGGAGGGGTGGTGGCCTCCGCGCTCTCGCCACTGCTGGGGTGCCAGCAGCAACCTGAGCAAGGCTGAGCATCCCTTTCTGAGCCCCCAGCTCCCCTTCGCATCCTTCACCGTCTCTCCCTCCACCGAGGAGACAAAATCAAGCCTGGAAGTGACCACCTAAAGAGAGTTTTCTGAACATCTCTGAACTCTATATTTTCATCCTCTGCTTTTACGAGGAAGCCTTCAAGTGAATGGGTCTGGCTTAAGCTCAGACCCTGCATGCCCTGTTCCCCAGCTCCTCTACCCTCTCGGGGCTTGGTCCTTGCCTTCTCCTGGCTGCCTCAGTCACGGGGGGCTCAAGGGGTGGGGGAGGTGGCTCAGCCACCACCCCTTTGCCCAGTCCCTACCCCCTGCTAGTGGTGCTGAGCAGCTGGGACCCTCGTGTCCTCCCACCCCCCATGCCCAGGAGCTCTGCAGAGGCAGCAAGGTGGAGGAGGCCAGAGTAAGGCTGGAGCCCAGTGTTAGTCACAAGATACATGGCCAAAAGCATTTCAGTCCCCGTGGGGCAGCACACAGCTCCTTGGCTTTGGAGTTACTCAGTGTGTAACGTCCCTATCCTGTTTTTAAGGCCCTACCTAAACTGCTCTCTCTGATTTTAATCAGTTTTGGAGTTCAAGCCTTTCTAAGGTAGCGTTTGAAGGGCTGAAGGAAGCTCAGGCATCAGTGCTCATTAAAACTCTGTTGGATGACACCAAGTCTCTCTGGGCTCTGAGCAGAGTTCTCCTCCAGGAGCAGCCTCAGGGTGAGCAATGAACGGCGGCTGTTTGCTTAAGGTATTGCCCGTGTCCAGGGAGCCGGGCGAGGGCAGTGCCCGTGTCCCAGGGAGCCAGGCGAGGGCAGTGCCTGTGCCCGTGTCCCAGGGAGCTGGGTGAGGGCAGTGCCCGTGTCCCAGGGAGCTGGGTGAGGGCAGTGCCCATGTGCACCGCAGGCGATGCCCCCCCCCCCCCCCCAGCCTTTGGAGCAGCCGTGGCTGGCAGCGAGGGGCTGGCAGCGAGGGGCTGGCAGCAAGAGGCTGTCGAAGGCGTTCCCTGCCCCGCCGAGTCTGTCCTCCCCAAACCACTGCCAGGCACCCGCCTGGAGCCCGCGGGGTTTATAAAAAGCCCTGCGGCCGCCCAGGGAGGGAGGCAGGCGCAGCGACTCCCCTGCCTTGTAATTACGCTGGCTCTGGGTCAGGCCTCCCCAGCAGCCACCCAGCCCCCCAGCAGCCACCCAGCCCCTGGTCAGCAGCAGTTCTCTGCGGCAGAGCGGGACAAACCGACTCCTTCACCCCCTCGCCCCCCACACCAGCGCTGTGGTCCGAGGGGGCAGGGGATAAAGCCCAGCTCTGAGCCGGGTGACATTAGAAGGGGTTTGTCACCCCCCAAAAAAGGGATCGTTTTAGTCCAGTTGCCAAAACGAGCCGGCTCCAGCCTGGGGAGGGTCAGCACAGAGCAGGAGGGGTTGCATCCTGTGCTTATCCCCGCTGTCCTTGCTGGGGCACATCTGCTCTGCCGCAGTGAGCTTGCAGGTCTCGGCTCCTCTGGGAGGGATGGCATCTGCTTGAGTGTGTCTGCACTGGGCCAAGATGCTTCTCTACTTCCTCTCCTCAGTCATGGGGGTGGCTCTTAGGGTCACAGAGATTGTGCTTCTTGCAACCAGAAGCCATGATCAGAGCCAAAAAAGGGTGTTTGTATTGTCCCTTCATCACCCCCCCCACCCCGCACGGCACACGCAGAACACTTGCAGTGTGTGAAATGGTTTAATGATTTAAATAGTAACTGCTGGTAAAGGGACTTAAAAAAACAAGGTAAACACAAATAATTGAGCTGCCCTAAGAAGCGTGTCCGGGACCTGGGGTCGGGCACCGCGGGGCTGGGGGTGCTACACGGGGGAGGGTGAGGGGAGGCACGCGTGGGGCTGCCTCTCCCCGGGCCACACGCGGCTCAGTGGGTGCAAAGCTTGCAGACGTGGCCCTGGGTGGTAGAGGTGGGTGGTGGCTGGGTTGTGCTGGGACAGTGGTCTTTTCTAGGGGGGCCACCAGCAACGCAGAGGAGTTTCTACAAGCCATTTGCCCACTGGTCACTTGTTCTCCTCGTCGGTCCCACTGAGCTGGTAGGTGAAGAAGCCAACGGACTCCTGGGCGAGCTTGGAGAGGTGGATGACACCGGTGATGACCAGGGCGACGAGCAGCAGCGGCAGCACCACGCTCCCCGCAGTGGCCAGGGCGTTGTAGCACCTGGCCTTGGAGCTGAAGCGCTGAGCAGCTTCCACGTCCCCGGCTACTTTCCGGTCCCGTGCCTGCAACAGCCAAGATGGGGCAGCAGCGCCCGGGCTGCCTGCAGCTCCCTCCCTGCACGTTCTCCCAGCCTGGCTACGTGGCTTGGCCTCCTCACAGCCTGAAATTTAGTCCTTGGGCAGTGCCAGGAGGGTGGCTGGCTATCCCTCCATCCATCCTACCCTCACTCCCAGGCTGCCCGCTGGCTCCACGCATTCCTGCTCCCCCCTGGCTCCCCGTTCTTTGCCACTGGGATCGTCTTTCGGAGCCTCGCTGGCTTCAGCCCTCCCTCACCCCCATCTTTCCATGCTGAAGCTGCTCCTGCCAGAGGGCAGATGGAGGAAGGGGGGGCATCATGGCCCTCCAGCACCTTCTCGGAAGAAGCAGTTGTCCCTCCAGCAGCGGCAGGAGGCTGTGGCTATCTAAAGGGTCGCAGCCTCACTAACAGCAGGTGGCAGGAAAAGTGGGGAGGCTTTACCAGGCAATGGTGTCACCTGCACCCAGCCCCCTAAGGGTGGTGGGCCCTTGTCCCCCACCCCAGCCCTCCCAGGTAGTTATTTCAGATGCTCTGTGTCTCCTCAGGAAGTTCACCCCTTGGCATCAGCATGGGGAGGGCTCCCAGGTGGCCCCAAATGTTCCTTGTGCCATCCCCCCTTGGTGCCCGTACCTTGACAGAGAAAGCCAGCGCCACGAAGCCGAGACAGCAGAAGTTCATGTAGATGGTGTTGAAGATGGACCAGATGAGGTGGTCACGGGGTGGCGGGGAGATGCGGACAGCAGGAGACGGCTCCCGCTTGTGGGACGGTGCGGGTGGGTATTCCTCCCGCGGGTAGGACGTGTCCATGGCCACGGAGAGAGGCACCCCGTGGCTCTCCTGCTCCACCAGCCTGGCTGGGAAGTGGGGCAGCGCGGCCCCTTTTATATAGTCCCTGTCTCCAGCACAACCTCATCTCCTCTATATATAAACCCAAGAAATTACAGCCCTCTCTGGGCTGTGGTTATCAGAAAGGCTTGGCTGGGATCTAGGAGAAACAAATCTGGTTTCATGAGTTTATGGGCTTTTTATATCCAGCCTTCTTCCTGTGATGAGGAGCACAGACGGCCCCAGCGTGAGAGCGAGAAAGGAGAGGCTGAGTGCTTGAAGAGGACGGTCAGGATGGAGCCATGGGATGACTGTGAAACCAAGTGACCATCACCCTGAGAGGCTGGTAAGAGGTGGACCCTCGGTGCCAGGATCTCTCTCCACTGGTTTGCACCAGTACCTTCAGACCAGTCCTTCCAGGTACTCTTGGCTGGGAAGACCCCTTGTTCACAGCGCGCTTGGGCTGCCAAATGCATCAAATGGGATGGTAATACCAAAACGTGGAAGAGCTACTTCTCTGGGGTTCCCTGGAAGTGGGAGGAGATGGGGCTGTGTGGTGGGATGCAGTGCACGCAGACGGGGAGACGTTGAGATTTTTACTCTGTCCTTCTCCTGCCGCAGCTAAACCTTTAGGAAGAAACTTATCTGGGATGCGGGTTGGAAGTGCTCTGCACCTTGGTGGGGATGGGGGCAGAGAGCCGTAGGGCTGGCAGTGGGAGGAGGAGGCTGCCCTGAGGATGCACAAGGACGCTCTTCTCCTTCCCTGTTAAGAATAAGGTGATAGTCGACGGGGTTTAGCAGGATGAGCTTTATTTGTGGCAACAGTGACTTGTAAGTGTGTCACAGCTCCCAGGAATCCCAGCAGCTTCCTGCCAAGGTGCACAAGCAGATAAGGGAGGGGGTCCATGCCCCGTGTCGCACCCTGGCCCAGCCATCCCCTTCTATGTGGTGGTTATGCTGGGATAGGGGTACAGGCAGCAAGGGGACAGGGATTTGCTCCCTTTCCCCCTGTGCCACACACCCAAAGAGGGGACAATTTGTGAGGAGGAGGAAAGGGGGAGAGAAGCACATCACAGGGTGTCAGCAGGCAAGGTTGGTGGCCATGCAGCAGTCAGGCGTTGTACATCAAGAAGATGCTGATGATGCTGGCGATGATGAGGGCCACGGCCATGGCCAGCAGAACGGAGCAAACGATGTTCCACTTCTTGGCACGGGCACCATACCGCTGGGCACCCTCCAGGTCCCCCAGCACCTTGCAGTCACGGGCCTGTGGTGGCAAGTGTGGTCCTGGGGCTCAGTGAAGGGACACCTGCTTAGGGGCCCATCCTGGCCCAGGGGTGGCCACAAGGTGCTGCTGGGACCCCAGGGACACGTCGCCATGGGGCAGGGGTGAATCCACCAGGCACTGCCCATTGGGATTGGGGTCTCACAGCAAGAGTGGCATCAGGGGAGGTCTGGAAAGGGAGCCTGAGTCTGGGAGTGCTGGGATGGAAGAGGGGTCTGGAGTGGGCAAGGGTGTACGAGGGGGACACAGGGCAGTGCTGGAGACGGCTGAGTTGCGGGGGGACTGGAGCAGTACGGTCCCAAGGGGAAGGAAAGGCCCAGGTCGGACTGGGTTGGAAATCCAGAGTTAGGGAAGAGTCTGGGTCAGGAGCGACTGAATGGGGAGGTTCTGGGTCGGTCAGACAGGTCCGTGTTGGGCTGGGTCGGAAGGGGTCTGGAGGAGTGGGGTTTCCTGGCTGGGGAAGGGTCAGAGTTGGGCTGGGTCGGGGGATTGCAGGTCGGAGGGGGCGGGTCTGTCTTGGGCTGGGTTTGGGGGTTCCAGGTCAGAAGGGGGTGGGTCTGTGTCAGGCTGCGTGATAGGGTTCAGAGGAGTGGGGCTCCCTGGTGGGAAGGGGTCTGAGTAGGGCTGGGGGGGGGGGGGGGGGGGGGGGGGGGGGGGTTGGCGCGGGGGGGGGCGGCGGGGGGGGGCTGGGGGGCCGGGACGGAGCGGGGGGGTGGGTGGGTGGGGGTCCCTGGCCCGTCCCGCCTCTCACCTTGATGGAGAAGACAAGCGCGGGGAACAAGCAGCAGCCCAGGAAGGCGACCGTGTGGGCCACCAAGATGTTCAGGAGGGACCAGAGCAGGTAGTCCCGGGGATGCCCGTCGGGGCCGTCGGCGGAGGCCGCGCTCCTCCCGAGGGGCTGCAGCGGCGTGGAAACCTCCGCCTGCCCCGGCTTCATGGCCGGGGGGTGGGCGAGCGGGGGCAACGCGAGCGGAGCGGCCCGGGCACGGAGGGAGGAAGGGATGAAGGGAGGGAGGGATGCAGGGAGGGAGGGGGGAAGGTACCACCCCCGGCCGCCCACGGCGCGGGCGGAGCTGCGGGACGGTCCCGGGGCCCCTCCGGGGGACACCCCGAGGCTCACTGCCCCTCCTCGGTGGGCGGCACCGTGTCCCTGGATCCCCCGTGTCCCTGGATCCCCCCAGCATCTGCTGGCGGGGGTTGGGCATCTTTGGGGACTCCGAGGGGGGCTCAGGGGGACTTTGGGGTCTCAAAAGCCACCCTTCCCCTTTGGGGATCCGCTCCCGTGGCCGCGGAGGGCGAGGAGGTGCCGGGTTGGGCTTGGGGGGTGGTTTCTGGGGCTGACACGAGGGGCAGGAAAGGTGGGACCCCCCCCCCAGCCCCCCACTGAGACCCTGCAGCCCTGGCCGACCCCTCCTCGCAGTGTCCATCACCTCCGGGAGCGGCCCGGGGGATGTGCCTG
This sequence comes from Todiramphus chloris collaris, assembly GCA_025345505.1. Taxonomy (NCBI): domain Eukaryota; kingdom Metazoa; phylum Chordata; class Aves; order Coraciiformes; family Alcedinidae; genus Todiramphus; species Todiramphus chloris. The sequence continues at coordinate 1,286,325 of JANVCC010000266.1, read as the reverse complement.
GGGCTCTAAAAACCTCAGCAGCTCGGGGAGGGGGTGCGTGTTTCTGTATTGTAACTAACAGCACCAACGCGCCCCTCCCCACTTCCCAAGCCCCTGTCCTGCTCCGCACTCTCCGGAGTCCTGGGGCAGCCCCGGCCCCCCGAGGTGGGGATATCTAAGGGGCAATGAGACCTCCCAAACCCCGAAGCGTGGCATTGCCCAGGGGAGCGTGGGAAGGAGCTTTCTTTGCTGATGGGCTGTGATGAAGAGTTGTCCCAGGCAGGCTGCACCAGGAGAGTGCCTGTGTTCACCCCCTTGTCCAGCGGCAGTGGGGACAAAGGGCCCACAGGAGCCCCACGTCTCCCCACGAGCGAGGCAGGTGGGTTTCAGAAGGGATGAGCCACGCTGCCCGCGTTCCCCCTCCAAAAAGCACCAAAGGAGGACGAGCAGCCCTCAAACCGTGGCTTTGCCAGGGACGTTGGGTGCAGAGCAGTGTGGCCCGGTTGGATGTGGCAGGAGGGAACGGTCAGGGGCATCTCCTGGGGGCGAGGATGGGGACCAAGAGGGGGACTTACCATGCTGTTAAGTGACTTTTGCCCTGGTCGGGGCAGAGCTGCGCTGATGGGGTGACTCCATCGCGGTGGGGACGTGTGTCAGGGGAGGAGGGCGTGGACATGCTGCTGGCAGGGGGGCAGCCATCACCCCCAGGAAACCCCCTTCCCAGCTGCAAACCACCACCAAGGGCTCCATCCCCATTCACAGAGGCCAGAGCAGGCAGCAGGGGCAGGGTCACCCATCCGGAGGGTTTGCATCTTGGGTTTTGACTGTTTTCTCCCCGCTTTGGTTTTGGCATCCATGACAAGGTCTCACAGCTGTGGTGAGGACTTGTGGCTGCCAAAAAGAGGTTGAGGGGTAGAAAAAAAAAAAAGAAGAAAGCCTCAGGAAAGCAGCAGGGAGATAAAAAGCCATCTGAATCAAAAAACCACCCAGGCACAAAGCTACGAACTACGTGTATTTTTGAAACACCAACATCCTTCCTGCTTGGTGACTGGCTCCTGGAGGCCGAATGAGGGGCAGATAAAGAGAAACCCGGCCCTAGTGTTTTTCTGAGAAATGGGGTTTTCCACACTCAGGAAGAGTGGAGAGTTTGTACCAGGAGGAGGACGAAGGTGCGTGTCACCTCTGCTCACTTGCATGCAGGTTTTCCGGTCAGTTCTCAGTAATTTGGGTGTGGAGCTGCAAGTCCCAAACCCACGGGAAATCAAAGATTTTTGGGTTTTTTTCCTCAGATGTTTCCCTGGTGGCAGGTCAAAGAGGTTTGTTCGGTCATGGTAATAACGAATCACTGTGGGAAGCGGGGAGGATGGGAGGGATGAGCAAGGGGATGGATGGATGGATAAATGGATGGATGGATGGATGGATAAATGGATGGATGGATAAATGGATGGATGGATGGATGGATGGATGGATGGATGTATAAATGGATGGATGGATGGGTGGATGGGTGGGTGGATGGATGGATGGATGGATGGATGGGGATTTCAGGGGTTGTTTGTGCCCCCAGCCCAAACTCTTGATGTACAGCACTGCCAAAAAAGCTGCTTTTAGGAGCCCATCGTGGGGGGTGGTGTCACCCATTTTGGGGTGCTGGGGTCCTTTTGTGGGGCATCACCTTCTTCCCTGGCCTGTGTGGAGGTGAAGGGACCTGCAGTGTTGGGATGCAGGCCGGGGGCAACCAGCAGCCACAAGGACCAAGCGCAACCTGCTTGTTCCTGTCCGTTGTTTCCAAGTATCCATTTGGGGATCCCATTTCCCAGAACCCCCCCAGGCACAAGCAGGATTGTAGCTGGTGTCTCATCGACATAAATTTGGTGCCAACCACACACAGAAATTCCCACATCTCCACCGGCTTTCCAGGTTGGGGTGGGTTTTTTTTTTGTTTATTTGCCCTTTTGTTTGTTTACCTGAACAAAATACTGGAAAACAGAGACAAAGTTCAGCCCCTGTTGCTGCTGCCAGCCGGGCACCTCTGCTCGTCCCAGCTCCCTCCCGCACCCCAGGCTGTGCTTTGGTCGCCCAGATGCCCCCGAGCAGAGCTGGGCAGAGCTAAGGGTGTGTGGTGGGTGGTGGCTTTTGGGGCAAGTGCCAGAGGCAGGGTGTGGGAAAGTAAAACGCCAGGGGTGGGGAGTGGCTTTTGCATGCCTGAAGGGAAGGGTCTGCAAGGGGAGTGTGGGACCGTCAGATCTGGGGGGAGCTCGTTCATCTGGGGTGAGAGCAGCTCGCAGAGTCAGGCAGTTCATCGAGGGCCCACTGCTCGCTCCACGCTCACTTCTGGCAGCATGGCCAGGAGTTCAAGGACTCGATGGCTGCTTGCCAGTAGCCTGAAGGAGCTGCCCTAAAAACATGAACAGGCTGTTCTGTCCTCATTGCACTGTTGCCTTGCTCCTCCCCACTGAGGGGCTGCAGCCCCCTAATCGGGTGCATTAGCCCAGAAAAAGGGCTTTGCTCTCCCTGCTTTCAAAGCCCACCCGGTTCCTCCCTGCACCCACCAGGACCTGGTGCCGAGAAGCCCCAGTTGCCCCCTGGCGAGGTGCAGGAGAGTTCTGGCGTGGTGCAGAGGGTGGGGGCTGCTTCTCCCTCTCCAACTCCATCCTGGTCCCAACAGAGCTGTCAGACCGGGACTGTCCTGGTGGGTTTTCAGCCGTGGAGCATCCCTAGGAAGACATGCCCCAGGATTTTTGTCATGTGTTGGCTTATTGAGGAGGGCAGAAGAGTTCCTGAGGGTGCACAGTGAGCTCACGTCCCTGTGCCAGCCCAGCTGGGCATCAAAGCCCTCCAGGGCAGCAGTCTTTTGTGAGGGATTTGGTCAGAACAAGGCTGATGCTTCTCCTGCTGTGACTGGGAGAGAGCAGGAAGAGGAAGGAGCATGTGGGAGTGGGAGCAGTCGAGCACATCTTGTCGGCACGACGCCAGCCCCTTGTATAATGGGACACGGCTGCTGCCAGCGCTGTGACAAAACAGCCAAGAGCCCAAGAGGTCAGGGTGATGTTTTTGAGCAGGGGTTTGCTGATCTTTTAAAAATCTTCTTGAACCCTGCAGCTGGATGGGGCCGCTCGGTCCGCTATCGTGCTGGCAAGCATGTCAGTGGCCTGCAAGCCGGGAGGGCAGCAGGCAGCAAGCAGCCCTGTGTGCTGCCAGGAGCTTGTTCTTGCTCACTCTTACAGGAAGAATGGAGGAAAAAGTGATTCACCAGGAGGTCGGTGCCAGGAATTTTGCAACAAATAACCATTGTGCTTTGCGGGTGGGATTTCTGACATCTTACTTATGAGCGCAACTTCTTGGCAGGAACCTGATGTTTTTGGGGATAGGAGTAAAAAAGGCTTTTTTTCCCCATTCTCGCGGGACCTGAGACCCAAGGACCTGAACCTGCCCGAGGGCAAGGCGTGCAAGGGCTTACAGTGGGCTGGGGCGGGGACCAGCGGGGCCAAACACATACTTGAAGTGCTGCCAGATTGGCTTCATCCAGGATTTTTTTGTGGGGTCTTTCCTGGGTCACTGAAGCTGGGCAGCCGAGTGCCATGTGCTGGCAGCCCCGGAGGCACGAGGGTTGCCGCCCAGCCAGCTCTGCCACAGGGACAGTGGGGATGGCCGGCGCGAAGGCTCGATGCCGGTCGTGGTTTAACCTGGCTGGGCACTCAGCCCCAACCAGCGGCTCACTCATCCCCCTCGGTGGGATGGGGGGAGAATCAGAAGAGTGAAAGTGAGAAAGCTTGTGGGTTGGGGTAAAGACAGTTTAATAGGTAAAGCAAAAGCTGCGCAGGCAAGCAAAGCAAACAAGGAATTGCTTCACCAGTGCCCATCACAGGCGGGTGTGCAGCCATCCTTGGGAGCTGGGCTCCACCACACATATTGGTGACTTGGGAAGACAAACGCCATCGCTCTGAGTGTCCCCCTCCCTTCTTCCCCCAGCTTTATATACTGGGCATGTTGTCATACGGTCTGGAATATCCCTTTGGCCAGTTGGGGTCAGCTGTCCAGCTGTGTCCTCTCCCTGCTCCCCGTGCAGCCCCAGCCTGCTCACTGGTGGGGTCGAGTGCAGAACAGCCCTTGACTCTGTGTACACAAAGTGCTGCTCAGCAGTAACCAAAGCATCTTGGTGTTCTCAGCCCAAAGCCAAATGTAGCCCCACACCAGGAAAAAGAAGAAAATCCCCTGTCTTCCAGGCAGAACCAGCACAGCGCTGAAGATGCTTTGGAGGGGAGGAGAGGAGGGTCCCCATCTTGCTTCACCCCGAAGCAGCCCTGCCTGGCTGGAGTCCCCATTGCCTGGGGATCCTGGTGCCACCCCGTCTCTCAGGGCTGAGTTGTGGGGCTCTGTCCTGCAGCAGGGCAATTTGGGATGGAGCCACACCACCCACTGTTCCCCCTTCCCTCTGGAAGCTTCTCCTGGCCCTCACTGCCCGGGGATATGTTTGAACTCATCTTGCTCAAGCCCTTTGCACAATCCCCAACCAAAACCCAAGCTTGCTTTCAGTTCCACTTGCTCCTACACACCTTCTGAAGGTCGGTGAGGATGAGGAGGTGTGCTCCCGGTGACACCCCAGTAAAGATGAGGTGCTCCCTGCATCCTTGGGGTGAGCCTTACAAGTGCTTTGCATCCCATATGGGTGCCTCTTTCCCACGAGTACCCGGGTTCATCGAGCCTGGCACACCCTTCAGCACCATCTCTGTGATGCTGCGTGCAGACGGATGAACACCAGGCATGTCTAGCGGGTGGACACCATTTCACAGCTGGTGGGGCCCCAAAGCACCCCCTGCCAAAATGAAACCGAGCCAGGGGAGGAAATGAAAGAAACATTTATTTGAACCAGGTTTTCTCCCAGCGAGATGCTTCTCCTTAGGTTATGCTTAGAGGCACTTGGGGCTACAAAATGAGAGCGAAGCGGCAAACAGAGAAGGATGCTCGTTGCCCTTGCTACAGCCAGTATTTGGGCGCTGAGCTCCTGCCAGAGGAGAGGTGTCTCCAGGCACTTCCAGGGCAGCCATCAGAGAGGGTTCCATAGGGACTCTGAGCAGTGAGGAAAGCAGGACAGAACCTCAGCTGGCTCCAGGGGCACATGGAGGACGTCGCCCCCGGCTCCGAGGGGTGATGGGGTCTCCTAGCAGGCGTAGCAGGGGATGCTCTGCCCCTGGAGCAAGGGGACGGCTAAGTGGGACCGAAGGAGTGTTGCTGATCTTGATTGAACCTGTTTTTCATGATGATGGTGCCACTGGCAATTAGGATGATGAAGAGGATGATGAGGAAGATGTTGAGCACCAGGGCGGTGATGTTCAGGTACTTGGAGGTGGAGCCATAGCTGAGCGCCCCGCTGTAGTCCCTGAGGACTTTGCGGTCCCTGGACTGCGGGGAGGTGGAGGAGAGAGTCAGTGGGGTTGGGGGGGCCGACAGAGGGGAACACCCTGGAGGCTTCTGGGCTGCAGCCTGGTGGGAGAGGTGCTGGAAGAGCCATACAAGCCTGAGCTGCCATGCTGGGCTGAGCTCCCCCAGAAGACCTGGGGTATGTGCCCTGGGGTGCCAACTGCCCCTACTACCTTCTCCGGAGAGCCCAGCTCTGTGGGGCAAGGGGCCCACGGAGCAGGGGCTTTGTGGAGTCCATTGGGCACCCTCGTATCTGGGGGTCTGTGAGGGCCACGGTGCTGCCTGGGGCTGGGGGCTCCGTGGGGCACCCCAGGGTGGGGGTTCTGCGAGGTCCACAGCACTCCCTGATTCCGGGGGCTCTGTAGGGTCTACGGGTCTCCCTGGTGCCAGGGACTCAGTGGGGTCCCTGAGGCCGCCCCCACTCCACGGTCAGGCTGTCCCCCCGTCCCCCTCCCCGGTGGGACCCCCTTCCCCAGCGGGGCCCCCCGCCCCGTGTCCCCCATCACCTTCACGGAGAAGACGAGCGCCAGGAAGCCCAAGCAGCAGACGTTCCCGTAGAGCGTGGTGCAGAGGGACCAGGCCAGGTGGTCGCGGGGCGGGGGCTGCGGGTGGGACTCCACGGTCAGCACGGTGCTCTGCGGCAGCCCCTCCATGTCCAGCCCCTCCGAGAAGGGCTCGTAGGGCGGCAGCGCGGGCCCCGCTGTGCGGGACCTCTCCATCATCCCGGCGGGCGCGGGTCTGAGGCGGGAGGGCGAGGGGGCGGGGGTAGGAGGCCACCCGAGAGAGGTTTCGTTTCCCCAGCAGCGAGGACGGGGCGGGACGGGACGGGGCCACCCCCTCTCCGGGAAGCCCTTCCCGGGGAGAAGCTCCCGACCGCCCCCTGCGCGGCGAAGGGGTCCCCGCCTGGCCCTGTCCTGCCCACCTTCCTCCTTTGCTCCCCTCTTCCCTTGCCCCCTTCTTTGCCCGTTTCTTTACCCCGTTCTCTGTGTCCTTTTTTTGTGCCCTTCTTTCCTTGCCCCTTCTTTGTCCCCTCCTTCATCCCCCTCTTTACTTGTCCCCTTCTTTACCCTTTTCTTGTGCCTTTCTTTGTCCCCTTCTTTCCTTGTTCCCTTCTTTCCTTGCCCCTTCTTTCTTTGCCCCCTACTTTGTCCCCTTCTTCATCCCCCTCTTTACTTGTCCCCTTCTTTACTCCTTTCTTGTGCCTTTCTTTGTCCCCTTCTTTCCTCGTCCCCTTCTTTGTCCCCTCTTGGGATGGCCATGTAGGGTCAACTGTGGGTGTTTTGGGGTGCTTGGTGAAGAAATCCTAAGTAAGGTCCCCTCTGCATGGCACTGGAACCCCCCCTTCTCCCCTGCTCTCAGCCCCAAACCCCAGCTCCCCACTCTGGCAATTTGGGTTTTTACTGGAAGCAGTTGATGCCGATGGGACACAACTTCACAGGCCCCGAAGTTTCTGGACCCTCCAAGGAGAAAGGCTTTTGGCAGAAGCAGCCCTGTCTGCGGTCATCACCCCTCTGGCACGGTGCTGATCGCCTCTCCCTCTTTTCTTGGAGGGGGCTCTTCCCGGAAGCCTTGCGGAGGCAGCGCTGAGCCCTCCCTGGCACGGGCTTGCCAGGATGGCGTGCGGTGGGGTTGGGCTTCTGCCTGTCTGTGAAATCCCCAGGATCCCACTGCTGGGGGATCGGCGAGCAGCTTGGGGCAGCACCGAGACGGGCTGCAGCCGGCTGCCAGCTCTACCCTCCGGCCCTGTCACCTCCAAGCCAGCCCTTTACAGGGTCCAGGCAGCCAGCAACCAACCCCACTCTTGTGGAGGGACCTGAGCCCTGCTCTGGCTCTGTCCCCCCACAAATATGGGGTGCGGGCAGAAGGTGCCCCTTGCTGGGGACATCGTTTGGGACCCATGACATTGCCCAGTGCTGGCTCCCTGTGGCCCCAGGGGCACCATCCCCCTTAGGAACGTTCCCCTCCCGAACTATTACACCAACCAATCCCCACAGTGTGGCCGTGTGTAACTGTGTTAATGCAGCTTAATTCACATTATACACTGCGATAGAAGGAGGTAATAAAATTTTACTGGCAACTCTGGGATCGTTGATGCTTAAATAAAACAAACTAAAGAATATCCTGGCCCCGGGAACATGGACTTCTCTTCTGTGAAGCTTTGACCTGTCCACGAAGGATAAAGGGTACCCCAGGATAATGCCAGCATCCTAAACTCCTCCGGCGTCTTGGAGACCCTCCCAGCATTGTCTGGTGTCACAGGTCGGTAACTTCAGCAACACATCTGAGGACACCTGGATCAGCAGAAATGATGCAAAACTAGAGATGCTCTGCAAAGTCTGACTGAGACCAGTAACTGGTGGTGTGGGTGCTGTTGATTAGTGAGATTGTGCTGTACTTGAATGACTGAGGGGTACAAGAATCCTCTGTGAAGGCGGATTTGGGACACCTCACCTTTGCACGAGTATTTTTTTTTTTTTTTGTATAATTCTGTTCTTTGTGTCCCAGCCTCTCTCCTCGGTTGGCACAGGGCAGTCACGAATTTTTCGGGACGTGCCCAAACCTCTCAGGGCTGCTGGTGGGGTGGGAAGAGGCTGAATTTCAGACCCTGGCCGCAAGCTGCGCAAACAGCCGTGCCTCCCGCTCTCTTTGCAGGAGAGGTGCAATAAATGGAGGAAAGAAAGGGCTTAATTTCCCCGGACGTGCGCCCTCCGCGTCCGTTGGGGGAGCCTTGCACAGAGATGCTCTTCATCCTGGCTTCATCCTGGCTCCCTCCTCCTCCTCCTCCCGGCTGGGGCAGCCCTGGAAGGCCCCGGCCGCCCACCCCGCTGCGGGGCTCCCTGCGGGTTCGCTTCCGAACTAGGGCCGGGCTTCCCACTCGACTGTTTTCCCCGCCTGTTGGTCTAAATTGGGCTTAATTACGAGCTAATTAACCTTCCCCATCCGTCCGGGAGCTGAGCGCGGGGAACGCAAACCAGAGCGCTGGTGCCCTCTGCTGCCCAGCTCGGAATGTAGGGTTTTTTTTTTTTTTCCCCCTCAACCGACTCCCTGCGCGTTCTGCCCCAGCGAGGGGGAGCTGCTGCCTCGGCTGGTGGAGCGGGAAGGGAGAGGAAGCCAACCCGGTGCTTTCGCCGCGGCGCCGCAGGGGGAAGACCCGGCCCGTGCAGCGGTGAAGTGAGTTGTGTCCGGCCTTAGCCCGGGCTGGGCACCTGCGGCCCCACGGGCACAGGGCCGTGGCTGCCAGAAGCAGCCCTGGCGAGCAGCTCTGAGGCCTTGGTCGCCGTCATCATAATTAAGTCTCATTGTTAATTACCGCGGGGCTTTGCACAGGGTGACCTGTCTGTGCTTCCAGACAGCCCTCTGGCAGGGACGGCCCTGGCCCCAGGGGGTTCCCTGTGCCCAGAGAGGGGGATCCCGGGGATCCCAGCCCCTGCGGGATCCCTGTGCCCAGCGAGGGGGATCCTGGGGATCCCAGCCCCCGCGGGATCCCTGTTCCCAGTGCAGGGATCCTGGGGATCTCTGCACCCAGCAAGTGGGGATCAGGGGTCCCTGCATCTGCCTCTGCGGGAGCCCTGCAGCCAGCCAAAGAGGATCGGGTGGATCCCGCCCCCATTAGATCCCCCATTCGGTTCTCGTGGCCGCGGGGAACACACCATCCCTGCCGCGGGACGGGGGGGGACGGTCGGGGGGCGGCCCCACCGAGCTCCCGTCACCCGCCCCTACGGCCCCGCCGAGCCCCGCGGCACGGAGAGCGCTTCCCGGCCTCTCCCGCCCCTCCCGCGGGGCAGGGACGGGGACACGGGGACGGGGGCAGGGGGAGGGGAGGACAGGGACACGGTTCGCCCCCCGCGCCCCGCGTGGCCTCGCCCGCGGACGCCTCTGGCGGCGCCCGGCCCGTTGGCGTGGAGACGCGCAGCGCCTCGCTGGCCCCTCCCCCGCGGGGCGCCCATTGGCGGCGGACGCCGCTCCGGGCCTCTCGCGATTGGCCGGCGGGCCCGTCGCTCGGGCGGCGGGGGGCGTGTCCCGGCGGCGGCGGGGCGGGGCCGGCCGCGGTCCCCGCTCATTCATTCCCCACCCGCGGGAGCCGGGGCGGCGGCGATGCACCGGGCGGGCGGGGGGTTCCGCGCCGAGCCGCGCCGCCGCCCCGCTGCCCTCGCAGCCGGCCCGTGAGGAGCGGGCTGGTGCAGGGCGGGGGGCCCGATGGGCCGGGGCTAGGGCTAGGGCTAGGGCTAGGGCTAGGCCGGCGGCGGGGGCGATGCGGGCGGCAGGATGCCGCGGCTCCCGGTGAAGAAGCTCCGGAAGCAGCTGAAGCTGCTGCTGCTGCTGGTGCTGCTCACCTTCGCCGTCTGGTTCACCTACCTCCACATCAGCCTGGTGCGCCAGGGCCGCGCCCTGCGCCTCCCCTTCGCCTACAGCAGAGGTAAGGGGGAGCGGGGGGAGGCGGGCGATACCCCCACCCCCCCTCTCCCGCCGGGGAGGCCGCCCCTGGCTCCCATCACCCCTCGCTGTGAGGCCTCGGTGGGATTTGGAGGTCCTCTCCCCCCCCCAAAGGTGCCCCCCACAGCACTGGGCTCCCGAAGCGTCTCCCCGGTTCCTCTGTCTCCCAGTACCCGCAGGGGTGGGACCCCTGCCCCGACAGTGCCTTTCCTTGGCATTGCCCAGGCGGGTTTGGGGAGAGCGGGACCCTGCTGTGGGCACCTTGGCGCTGTACCCTGCTGCTGTGCCTTCAGGGACTGGTGTGACTGATGGAGACCCGGGAGGGACCCCAAACCGGTTGGAGGTTTCTCATTCCTCCCCCCTCGAGTGTCTACGTCCTCGTTTTTCCACCCGCCGCTTTGGCTGCGGTGACAAAGAAGGCCATTTATAGCCTCTTGTTGCTGCCTGGAAGGGGCAAACCCAACCCTCCCGTCTTTTCCCAGCACTTTCTCAGCCCCTGCTTCTCTCTCAGAAAAAAATATTTCCTCCTCCAGCCATGGGCTGCTTCCCCAGGTGTGTGATCTGGGATGCTCCTTGGGGCTGATCCAGAGGGCAGGTGCCAGTGCTCGCCCAGCAGTTGGGCTTTGTGGGTGATCGTTCCTGGCTTTACTCCTTGGACTGCTTTGGGGGGCATAAAAATAGGTGAAATATTGGTGGGTGAAACTTGAGCTGTAACACTTCTGGTCAGACTGAACTCTCCTAGCAGTTCTTGTTCATAAATAATAAGAAAGAAATGGGAGTTAGTGCTTATTTAGGCAAGGAATGGCTTCCCAGAGCCATTCAGGAGGCTGGTGAAGCCTCGCAGCTGGCAAATCCAAAGTTTCCGACTGTAACAGCAGCATGATCCTGCAAATTTTTGGGCCTTACGGTGCAATCGGGATAACGCTAATAAGAGAGGCAGGAAATGAGGCTGGTTGTGCGTGCCTCAAAGGAGGGGTTACGGGGAGGCTGTGCCGCTTGTTTTCGCTTCTCCACTGCAGGGTCCTGCTTGGTGAAAAAGCCACAAGTTACGGGAGTCTGACTCCGAGCGGCTGCCCCGTTCTCTGCGATTATCCTGGCGTTAAGGAGAGTCAAGTCCTTCCCCTTTTTGGGCCAGCAGCCTTGGGCAGGGCGAGGATGGGCGTGGGGTCACCTGTGGTGGAGCTTGGCCCATGGAAAGCAGCGGGTACCTGATATTCCCCAGGGCTTGGCAGGTGTCCCTGGGCTGGGGGGACCAAGTGTGTGTGGGGCCACTGTGCCCACCGGGCTCACCCCCTCCCCTGATCCATGGGCACTGTGGAAGCTCTGGAGTGTCCTGGACCCAGGTCCCTTAGGAATGGGGAGGGGGGGACACTTCTCCCTGAAGGGGGAGAGGTGGCTGAGCAGGATGCAGGGAAGACTCTTCAGCATCACTGCAAGGGTCTGTGCACCAAGAGGTGTCTGAGATTTGGAGGTGACTTTTGATTTTTGGCCACTGTGAGCCAGAACCTGTCTGCCTGTTGCTGAGGATGCTGACTGGCTTGTGTCAGCAGGCAGAGGAAGGGTTAATTACTCACTAAATGAAGTGTCACCAAGCAGAGGTACTTTCTGGAGGCTGAAGGTGCAGGGAATGAGGCTTTGGGCAACCTGGGAGGGGTGTGAGGTGGGGAGGACCAGGCCAAGGGGCAGTGGTGGGGTCTGCGTGTGTCAGGGAGCACAGCAAAGGTGTGGAGGGATTATTTGAGGGGTGCCAGTGTCCCCTGGGCCCAGCTGGCAGTCACACGTGGAGCTGGAGCATCCGGGGACTTGGCTGGTGCCTGATAAAATACACCCCCCTTTTCTTATCTTCTACAAGTAGATAATTACCCTTCTCTGCCTAATTGAACACACAGATTCCTCATCTGAAATAATGAGGCCATTACGGTGTTCTCCCAGCTGGAAACTGCTCCGAGTCAATGGGGTGGAAATGCTGGTGTGCCAGGTGGAAAGGGGGGAAAAAAGAGGAGGGGGGAAAAAAAAGAAGGGTCAAGAAGGGGAAAAAAAATGTCAGTAAGAATCTAAAATGGCTCTTGGCAGGGACACGGGGCTAGTCCGTCTCGCGGGGCAGCGATGGAGCACGTGGGGGTATTGCTGGTGCCAGTGAGTGGCGGTGCTGGTAGCCAGGTTCTTGCGTCTGGGTGAGCACAGGGTCCGTGCTGGGGATGCTAAAGCTCCAGCTGGGGTGTCTGGGGAGGAGAACCCATCTCGCTGCCTGCAGGATGAGGTGGGTCTGGCTGTGCCTGTCCTCGGGAGGAGCCGCTGGCATGCAGGAGCAGGGGACACCCGTCTGCCGGGGTCCCCCAATCACTCCAAGAGTGATGGGATGGGTGCTCCTTGTTGGGCTCAGCCTGCAGAGCTGTGTCCTCGCCTGTCCCTCCCCCGGGACCTGTCCTGCGGGGACAGCAGGAGGGAGAGGGCTGGGGCGAGGTGTGGGGAACCGCAGGGACGGCGCGTCTCTTCTGGGCAGAGCGGTTGCAATAGGCGCTTTGATTTTAATTGGGAAGCGCGGTGGGTCCCCTTCCTTTTGTCAGCAGTGCCGGGAGCAGGGAGGGAAGAGGATGAGAAGAGCCCTTTGAAGAGGAAGGGCAGCGGGGTTGGCAAGGAGGCCGGGTGCTGCTTTTCTTTCTCGTGGTATAGCCCCAATCCCTGCTAGAAAAGGCTGTTTTCCCCGGACCGACACCTCCTCGGCAGGGTCCCGGTGCCAGGGTAAGTTGGTCCCATCCCCGCTGCTGAAAAGTGATGCTCGGAGCCAGGGAACAGGCTGGGTTTGGTGCCAGTGGGACTGTTTCTCCAGCTGGGAAGCCCCGCAGCCCTTGTCTTCCTTGCGGGGCCGAGTCCCGGTTTGCCCTGGGCTCCTTGTCCCTCTCCTCTCGGGTGCCCCGCTCCCCTCAATCGCCTCCTCGTAGCCACACCAGAGTCACCGAGAGCAAGCGGATGGAAAAGGATGCGGACAGACGGGCGAGTCCTGTCCTTGGGCTGTGGGCATCGCGGGGCTTTTCGGCAGGGGATGGGGATAAGTGTGGGAAAAACTTGGTATGTGCTCATTTTGGGTTCTGCAGAGGCAAAAATTTGTCTCTTCAAAGGCACGACTTGGCTTTGAACCTCTCCCCAGCCAGGCTGAGACCCGGCCCCCTTGGCATCTGGGGGATTGGCCCAAGAAGCCCCTTGCAGCTGGGGGAGGTGGAGAACTGCAGGGCTTGACAGTGAAGCGAAAACAAATCAAATGGCTTATGTTGGGGTAATTTATCCTTAACTCTGCCCTCCTGCTTCTGGTCTGGGGGGGTAAGGGGGAGGCTGTGAGGCACCCAGCTCTGGGGCAGGGCTGGGCATTCGCCCAGGGTCTCTGACCCCACGTGACGGAGAAGCAGGGATGCAGTAGGATCTGTGCAGAGACTCCAGACCCCGGGCGGAGAGGGTTGTTTTGTCCCGTGTGTGTCCATGTAGGATGTGTCTGTGGGTCTCGCTGGGCCTCGGTGATGGCAGGAGGAGAGCGAGCAAAGCGCTCTGTCCCTTCATCCCTCCTCATCTGCGGAGGTTCTTTCATGTCCTGGCAGCTTAAGTCCTTTTAAAAACATAAAAAGAGACATAAAACAAGTTGATAAAGAATGTTTTCCATCCACTTTAATGTGGGCATTTGCTGTCAATTAATTTCCTGCGCTGCTTTCCTCCTCTCGGGGCTGCTTTTGAAGTCTCCTTTGACTGCAGAGCTGTTGATGCTTTGCAGCGCGCTGGGGTCACCGTCTGCCTCCTCTGTGCCTGGGAAAGAGGCAGATCCATATGGAAGGGGCCTCCAGACAGCCCAGCTGGCCAGGCGCTGGGGCAGCAGGGCCCTCGGCTTCGCGGCGTTTCTTCTCCGGCCTCGCTCTGCCCGCCTGGAGTTGAGCAGCTTTTGGAGCATCCCGGAGCGGGGCGCCCCGAGGGGTGCGGTGTGGCGGGGACCTTTGCACGGGGCTCGGGGGGAAGCGCGTTGGCAAGCGTGTCCCCAGCCGGGTGCCAGCTGTGCCGCCGCGGTCACAGCCTCTCTGTGCGGCCGGCTGCGGCATCAAAGGGGTGATTGAGGGAGCGCGGCAGTGATGGGGGTGAGGAGCAGGTGGGCCCTAGTGTGAGGGACCAGCCAGGGTGGCACGATGCCGAGGAGCCGTGCCCTGCAGCTGGGCGGCTCGATGCTCTGCAGCCAGTGACGGTACCTGGAGCAGCGTGCACTTGGGTGGCCGTGGTTGCCGAGAGGTGCTGCGGGGCTGCCTGAAAGGGTGTCTCGGTGGGTGCCACACGTCCCTGCCCCTGCCATCGTGTTTGGCTTCGCCTGGCCTGGCACGAGAGCTGGGGCAGGGATGTTGGCCGTTTGTTAGGGGAACGCTCTGCTCCAAGGCCAAGCTGCTGTGCATCTGGAGATGCTCGGGGAGGGGGAAACGCTTCCCACACCCCACCGTATGAGCTGTTCCCCAGCACCGGGAGCTCTTTGTGTTGGTGTTTGGGGAGCTTTACCCTCCCCAGCGCCGCCACGCAGCTCCCGTCCGTCTCTTCTCTGCGCTGTGCCGTGGCTGGGCTGCCCCAGTGCTGCTCTTGGGAGGGCAGGAGCAGCCACCCCGAGGAATCCGTGGCTGGTTGCCTTGGCAATGGCAGGACTGAGGGATTTTGGCTGGGTGAGGAGACGGGTGCGATGCGCGGAGGGATTCTGAGGGGAGTGGATGGTCTCTGCAAAAGGTTAGAGCTCAGATGAATTTGCTGCTAAATTAAAGACAAGGGAAAGGTTAAAAGCACCCGGGGCTGATGGAGCCCAACCAGATGCTGCCTGAAACAGTCTCAAAAGCTGGGAGGTGAAACGGTGAACCCCAGAGGCTGCCTGCAGGGCAGCATGGTGGGCAGGAGCTGAAATCTTTTCAGGGTGAAATGAATTCTGCTTGATTCCTGGCATATTGCAGAACATGAGTACCCTTCTCTGTAGGCCGTGTCCTGAGAAGCACAGTCTTTGTGCTGGGGGTCGAGTGAGCATCGTCCCTGCTCAGACGGGCAGGGTGGAGCGATGGGTGCGTGGTCCTGCCGCAGCAGGTGGGGACTGGAGCCCTGGATGCACAGTGGGGTGTGATCGGGGGGAAATGGGGGTGCTGTCAATGCGCAGGAGGGATCTGGGGCCCTGGGTTGATGGTGGTGGTGTCGGGGCTGCCTCTCCTGGTGGGTGTTTGTCAGCTTGAGTGGTCTCGTGGCAGGTCCATCACCAGCCCTGGGCAATTCAGCATCGATTTCCATTGCCTCAGCTGAGAGGGATGTCACAGACTGGGTGAACAGCGTGGAACAAATCTGTTTGGGGGAGGCAGGGCTCCTCTAATTCCCTCGGTGAGGCATCTGTGCCTTGAGGTAGTGACCCAGGGACCAAAGCGAAACCCTTTCCTCAGCCAGTGGCAGGTGAAACTGGTACCTACGAGGGACTGAAGGAAGCAGGGAAGGGCTTTCTGGGGGACTGATCCTGCATCCTGGTGACAGTCACAAGCCCCATTTGCCTCCATCCCGTCAATGTTATCTGCAGTCCCCTGGCCTGTGTGAGCCCCTGGGTGCCGTGGAGCGGGCAGCGCTGGGGGCAGCACGGTGGCTTTTTCCTGGCGGGCAGAGCCATGTTTTTGTGGCAGTGGGAGGGAGTTTGTAATATTGACTCCTTGCTGGCTAATTATAATTGCTTAACAGCTCGTTAGGAGGATTGGTGGAGGGCTGCTCACGCTTCTCTTCTCTGGCGGCCACTGGGATGCTGCACCGCAGCACGATGGGATGCTGGTCATTAAACTGGTGGGTTTAAGAAAAATGCTGACACTGCTGCTTTTGCTGGGGCTCACTGGGGGCTTGGTGTTCCCTCCGGCACATTTGTTGCTTCACACATCACCATGGGTGAGGCCCTGTCCCCTCTCTTTCCACCGCTGTGCTCTTCCCAAGAGCAGGGCTGGTTTTTTACCCCGCACTTTCTTTGGGGGCTTGTGGGCTGGTAAGATTTGAGGTCTTTTTTTTTTTTTTTCCATGGGGGGAGAGGGGATGTGATGCTCTGGATGGACAAGGGTTTCCTTACAGAAGCCTTGTGGCAAGTGGCTTGCATACGTGGCTCCCTGATGGCCAGGACCAGCCCATCCCAGCCAACACCTCCCTGGGGGACCCTTCCTGTTGAGCAGCCAGAGCTGAGCTGGAGGACAAGAGCCAGGGACTTTGGCAATCCCAGCACTGGTTCTTTTGCAGATGCTCCCATGAGCTTCCCCCATCCGTGCCCAGCAGCTTGGCTTGCTGGGCTGTGTCTGGGTTTTTACTGGGGTGACTGGTCTGGGTACATGGTGGGTGAGAGTGGGGCGAGCTTGCAGCCACCAACTGTAGAGAGGAGCCTCGTTAGAAGCAATTAGGAGCTGTGGGAGGAAGCTGAAGTGAAGGGGCATCTCTAACCACATTGGAGGGCTTGGAAAAGGTCCAGAGAGCTGCAGGAGAAATCCCGTCTCTGAAACGCAGCTGAAGAAAGGGGCTGTGTTTGGGCCGAGCGAGCTGCGTGCCCTCAGCCAGCGGGCACGAGGAGGAGGAGGGAGCTGGGGAGGCAGGAGCTTGCTGCCTGAAAGGCCCTCTGTGCTTCCCGGCGGAGGAGAGGGGCAGCACGAAGAGGGTTTGTGACCGTGATAATGGGGAAACTCTTCACCCTGCTCTGTGCCCCGCGGTGGGGTCGGTACGCGGTCCCTTGCAGCCATGGTCTCATCCTGAGGACCGCTCCTGGCCCTCGCTTGCTGTCTGGAGGCTGCTGTGGCTGGGAGCAGGTTCCTGGGATGGCGTGTGCATCTCCTGCCCCTCCTCACGCTGCTCTGAAAGCATCAGCAGCGCTCAGTGCTCACCGAGGGAAGAGCTCTTAATGCATCCCTGCCGAGCACCCCCGGGTAAAGCCGTTCCCGAGCGAGCAGGTCCCTTGCTGTCCTCCAGACCTTCCCCCACCCTCACCCCCGCCGCCCCCGGTTACGCAGCAATGTCTGGTCCTTGCAAGAGAGGCAGGTGAGCAGAATTAATGGGTGCAGCGGTGCTGGCTGCGCGTGCCAGGGTGTCCTGGGGGGGCAGCCAGGCTGGGCACAGCTCGGGCGGTCCCTGAGGGCACTGGGGGATGTGTAGGAGGAAACTGGGGGGGGAACAAAACCCTCCTTCCAGTGCTGCTTTCTCCCTCCTCTTCTTCACCCCTGACCTGTTCTGTTCCTCTCTCGTGGGGCTAAGGTTCAGACCAAAGGGGTTCAGTTTTAAGGGGGGAGGGGAAGTGATGCTGGTGGGTACGAAGTGCTGGCCTTTCCCTCCCCTTATCAAGGGGAGCACTTATTTCTCATTGCCACACAGGCTGATGAGCATTTGGGTGTTTGGCTCAGGCTGCCCTTGACTTTCCTATCCAGCATTTAAATTGCAGGGGAATAAACATTGGCGCAGGAGCCTGGGAGGCTTTTTCGAGGGCTTTGCTGGTGCTTTCCCTCCTCCCGGGATGCGGGTGCCTCGCAGAGCAAGCACTTGCCTCCCTGCTGAGAAGAGAAGGGGGTTTGCAGAAAGCACGTGGGTTTTGAGCCTCGGCGTTACTTGAACCCTGTCAGAGCAGCCGTGGCATTTCATTTAGATAGAAACCAAAGCAGGGAACGCAAGCCCTTTATGGTGCCTGAGTTTGAGCTTGAGAGAGTCCCTGGTGAGGATGGGCCTGGAGAGCAGGCAGGGGGCTCCTGGCTTTGGGTCTCCAAGGATGGAGGCTACACAGCCTGACTGCAGGAATGTGCAATTTTTCCCCACTTTGCTCCCATTTCTATCAATCTCTCTCCAGTTTACCCAGTACCTTGTAGCAGGAGCCTAACCCAGGGTGTCTCCACAGGTGAGCGAAAAGGGGGTGACAGTGTCCAGCCATCCCTGTGGGTGCAGCCTGGGATGCTGCTGGTTCGGGTTTGCTCGCCAGGACCCAGGGCTTGGCAGCAGGGCTCATACAGGGGATTAATCCCTCCTGGGGACAGGATGTGCAGGATCTGCATCCCAGATGGATCCCAAGTCCTGTGGGAGATGGGCTCATCTCCTGCGAGGTCAGGAGAGAGCATGGAGCTGGTCACTGCATCCCACCCCTCGGCAGGTCCCTTGGGAGCTGAGCAGCTGCTGATGGCTGGGACTAACGCAGAGACCGGCGTCGGGGGGATAACGCTGTCCCCGGCCTCGGCACCCCGAGGATCGCCTGTATTTCCCCTGCCGGCGCTGGCAGAGCATCCCAAAGGGCAGTGGGGGGTCTTGAGAGCAAAGGAGAGTGCTGGTCCCAGTCCCGCTGCTCCCTGCACCAGTCCCCATCACCCTCCCTGGGCTGTGGGGATGGAGCTGGGCAAGGGGAGGCGGGAGGCTGGGAGCTGCCAGGAGAGCGCGGAGCTGCCAGCGCCTGAAGAATGGCTGAGAGCAGAAGAAGGGGCTTTAGAGCTTAATTTCCTGTCCCTGTGGTGGGGATGTGATTTGTGCTGCCATCTCCAAGGAGACGCTGGCTGCGTGGCCGCTGGAATACTAATGGTGTGGGAGGCAGGGGGCTCTGGGGCACCCCGGGCCCCTCCTGGGCCACGCTGCAGGGTCTGTAGCTGAGCCAGAAGCTCCCACTGATGCTGTTTCACTTTGGGGGGGGTAGGTCCCCCCAGGACTTGCTGCTGCAGGGACGAGGGGTGTGGAGAGATGGGGGGGCATCTTCCCAGCCCCTTGGGAAGGTGTTGATGTGCCCCCCGATGCCCCTGGCCAGGGGACAGGGCTGCACTGCTGCTTGCAATGCCTGGGGCTCCCCCTGATGATGCGGGGGGGGGGGGGGGGGGTGGTTTTTGGGGGCACCCATGGGTGTTCCTGGTGGTGGGTCTCGGACTCCTGCCTCACGGAGCATCACGTGGAGCTTCCCTCAGTGCCGGTTTGCCACGCAGCTGAGCCGTGTGCCGGCAGCGGCGGTTGAACCACAGCCTCCCTCCATCACCAGGTGTTGGGGGCTGGTCTAAGAGTTCCTCTGCTGTGTCAGAAAAAGGGGATCCCCCCAAAAAAAACCTAATACATTTTCCAAGTCTGTGTCATTATTCGGGGGGGAAGTCTGTTATTTTAATACAGAGAGGTGAGAGCGCTTTAAAATAAACCATCCCTTGGCAGCCTGGGCAAGATCAGAGAATCACAGAACCATGGTGCTTGGCAGAGACCTTGGAGCTCCTGGAGTCCACCCGCTCCCCCAGCACTGCCCGGGCACCACTGTCCCCTGTCCCTCAGCACCACAGCTCCACGGGGGGCTTGGAAACCCCTCCAGGGGTCATGGGGACTCCCCCCCTGCCCTGGGCAGCCTGGCACAGCCCTGGACAACCCTCCAGGGGCTGCAAGAAATTGTCCCTCAGCTCCAACCTCAACCTGCCCGGGGGCAACTTGAGGCCGGTTCCTCGAGATGGATGTGAGCTGCAGAGGGGACTCATAAGTTGGGAATGATTAATGCCATGTGTGGTTACGAAGTTGTCCCCCCGCGGGGCTGTCGGCAGGGTCTTTGTGATGGTGCGGTTAGCGGGTGGGAGGAGGGGTATGGGGACAATATGTCTGGGGGACAATATGTCTGGGGGGCAGAGCCATAGGATGCTCTGGGAAGGGCAGGGGAGCAGGGACACGTCCCCAGGGGATGGACAGGGAGCGAGATTCCCCCCAGGAGCTTATCCCTGCTCTCTCTGACATAAAGGGCTGCAGGGGGTGTAATTAAACCTGACGTGAGCTGCTGCAAGCTGCTTAGTACGATGTAATGAGAGGAGCTGCAGCCAGAGCCCCTGTCATCCCCCATGTCCCTCCCGTCGGGGGCAGCGGCGATGGCAGCGCCTGCCCTTCCCGGCTGGGGCTGCGGGGTGTCCCTGGCACAGCAGCGGTGTGGGCAGGGGGAGGTGGCTGTGGTCTCACTGCTCCTTCTCTCCCCTGGCAGATGGCGAGAGGCTGGGGGAGGTGACGGACCCTGGCCGGCGGCCGGCAGCGGCGCGGGCAGCAGCGCGGCGGAGGAAAGCCGAGGACTCCAGCGAGAGCCGTGAGGAGGAGCTGATGGTAACGGGACAGCCCGAGAGCGCTCGGGTGCCAAGGGACCTGGGGCGGTGGCTGCTCCAAGTCCCTTACCCAGCGCGTGGCCAGCTAGAGCGGGATGCTCCAACCCTTGTCCAGCTGCGTAGATCCAAGGGTGGAGAGGGCACAACCTCCCTAGTTCTGCTCCACCACCCTCATGGTGGATGAGAAAACCCATAATGCTCCTGCCCTGCCGCTGTGCTCCTCTGAGAAGGGTCCAGCGTTATTCTCTGCACCTCTCTCTTGGGTAGCTGTCAACAGCAGCGAGGTCCTGCTTTGCTGGGCAAAACCACCCTCTCCTGTCCCCTCTGCTCTGCCTTCCTACCCTCCTCTTGTCTGTCTTGGACTGGAGAGCCCCAGACTGGCCCCAGTGTACTCCACGTGGAGTCTCCAAGCAGAGGCTGGAGAGAGGCTCTCTTCGTGCTAATGGAGCAGGAGACACTTGGCATCGTAGCCGTGAGCCACCCTGCTGTCCTCTGCTCAGCTTGTCCCCAGGCCCCTGTTAACACGCTGCTGCCCCCTGTTCAACCTGTTGTCACCAAGAGGCTTTGGAGCAGGGTGGGTGGGATGTCAGGAGAGGGTCCTCACGTGGGGTCCCCTGCCCTGTCCCAGCAGCAGGTCCCAGCCAGGCTGCTGCAGGTCCCCGTGGCAGGGAGTTGCCATTGGGGTGGTCATTGCTTGGGCTCTTCCCAAGCCACGGTACTTTGAGCGTGGTCGAGTGTTTTGGAGGGAGCAGAATCACTGTGTCCCTGCACTTGGAGCCCTCTCGGTGCCCGTCTCTGTGCCCAGCCCTGCCCAGTGTCTCCCACAGCCACTGGATGTCTGTCCCCACCTTCAGCAAATCAGCCCACCCCATTTCCAGTGGTGGGCAGCTGGGCTGGAAATGGTCCCCTCCCTTGGGGCCAGCGGGGGAAAATTCCCCCCAGCTGGAGGGCAAAGAGCCCGACTCGAGGGCACTCTGCAGCAAGGCACAAAAAGGAGCTGGAAAACCCCTGGTGAGCTCCTGGCCGCGGGTGTCAGAGCTGGTGCTTTATCTCTGGGGCAGGGCAGGGGTGCTGGTGGCTTGTCCTCTTCACCGCTGGGATGGAGCCCTGTCCCGCTCCCCCTGCACGGGGGGACAGGGAGGTTTCCCCAGGCGCTGCGAGCCACCTGCCCGCAAGAAGAGAGGGCTTCAGGCCAGGCAGCAATTAGACCATGAGAGACAGGAACGGGCAGGAGGCTGACCATGCCTGGCAAGGGGTGGGCGAGGAGGGGCACCCCCTGCTCTGAGCTCCCCCAGCTCCTCATACATCAGGGGCAGACGGACAAAGGAGGAAGACGGGGGAAGGCATGGGCTGGTGCTGGGCGAGGACGGAGGGCACAGCGGGAATTGCAGCTGAGCTTTCCCCAGCAGGAGGGTGAATCCTTCCAGTGAGCGTGGCACAATTATGCCACCTCCGTAACAGTGTCTTCCAAGGGCACCGCTCCCCTCCTCCGGGACGCTAATGAGTTTGTTTAGGCAGAGTTTGCTAATTACTGCTTTGGCACCGTGCATCCTAACGGGCCGCGCTTCCTCAACGCTGCGGTTGTTCTCGCTGGGGCTCGGAGCTGGGCTCTGCTTTTGGGGAGGGTCAGCTCCGCTCCTCTGGGGGTGGTCTGGTCCCTCCCTTCCCAGCTGAGGCCATGGGGTGATGACTGGGAAGCCTTCTGGGACAGGTGGCAGGGACATCCGTGCCCCCCTCCGTCCCACCCCACGGGGAGGGCACGGGCTCGCTCCAGCTGTGCTTGCAGCTGCTGATGTGGGGGAAGAGGAGGATGTTCTGGGTGGGCTCCAGAAGCGCCCGGCTCTCCTTATCACTGTCACCCCTTCAGCAAGCAGGGGCCAGGTGAATGCTCCTCTAATCCCTCTAAATATGTCACACAAGCGATGGGATTAACCTAATTCTGTTAAAGGAGGAGGGGGAGTGGAGAGACGCGCCCCTTCCCTTGCCTGGGAGCAGGTACAGAGATTCCTTCTGCTTTTGGAGATGCAGACCAAAATACTCCATTTCCAGTAGCCCATCAGACTGGCTGAATGTTTTGGATGAACAGAAAAGTCTGGTTTTTAGAGCAGTTTCTCTCCTCAGCAGAGGAAGTGAAACAGGTTTAGCTGGGACGTTTTGAAACTCTGCTCCCTGGGACACTTTGACAATATTTTTTTGCCTCCTCCTACCCCTGCTCTCCTTTGTTCCCTGCTCTCCTTTGCCATCAGCCTTGAGAGCTTTTGCTTGGTTTGGCAGTGTTCGACATCCAAGATGAGATGTTTAGACCTAGGGTGACCTCCTGCAAGCACAGCCAGGCTGGCTCTGATCCCCCTCCCCTCTCTCTCCCGCTTCCTTGGCAGAACGATGGGCAGGACTTGGATGGCTGGTTTTCCAGAGGCCAACGGTCCGACCGAGTGACTGCACACCCCAAACTCAACCTGACCAAGCAGGCCTTGCCCTGGAGCGAGCAGGTAGGTGTGCAGGGAGCAGCAAAGGGGGAGGTGGAGGAGGATCTCCACCCAGCCCCTCGCTGGGGAGCCTGCAGCCCGTGTCCCTGCAGTGTCCGGCTCAAAAGCCATCTCCAGCCATCCTCCTCCATGTTCTCCATCACCTCTCCTAGAGGCTCTGCCTGGCCCTGGGGTCAGCGGTGCCCACAGGGATGAGTTCCTCGGGTGCGTGTCAGCCCCACTGCCTTCTCTGGATGGGTCCATACTGCTCCCATCTCCTGGTGCTGGTTGTGTGCTGCCCACTGGGGTGGGTGAAGGATGGGGTCGGGCTTTTGGTGCCTTATCCAGGCAACATCCCTTGCCCAGCTGCGCTTGGAACCCACAGGGGCAGCAGCTGGAGGGTCATCTCCTGGGGGTTGGCGTGACCCTTGGGCTGGCACAGGGATGGGAGCCCGGCCCTTCCTCAGTGTCACTGTAGGAGGGCTGAGGCCAGGCAGGTGACAGCGCTAGGGCTTGACATCCGCGTCACGCTGTCCGTGGGAGGTGAGGGGGTACGTGAGGAGGACGCCCTGCTCATCTCCCTCTCTCGTCTGACAGTACAAAGGAAAGGCAAACTTGCACGTTTTCGAAGACTGGTGCGGAGGGGCCGTGAGGCACCTGAGGAAGAACCTCCATTTTCCTCTCTTTCCCCACGTGAGTCCCAGGTCTGGTGGCGGTAGGTTGGAGAGAGGGTCCCCTCTTCCCTCTCTGGGTGCTGCTGGATCTCCACTGGCCGTGGGCTTGGTCCTCAAGACCTTTGCTCGCAGGCTTTTTGGTTTGGTTTGGGGCAGGTAATTCCCAGCAAAACAGGAATGGTGGGAGAGGTGGGTGGTGGTGGGCCGTCCGTGTCCCCTCTGGTGCCAGGGACGTGGGACCCCAGGATAACAAGAAGGAGGTGGGCTGAGTGAAGCTGGTGCGAGGCGTGAGCCTGGCTATGAACCCTTCTTGCTTCCATGTCTGTCCTCTGCAGACCCGCACCACGGTGAAGAAGCTGGCTGTGTCGCCCAAGTGGAAGAACTATGGGCTGAGGATCTTTGGCTATATCCACCCCTTCAAGGATGGTGAGCGATGGAGCTTGGCCTCTTCCCCCCCCTGCAGCAACGTGGAGAAGCTGCACCATTGCACCTTCTTGGGCCACACGAGGACAGAAAGGCTCTTGGAGACAGTCCCCAAACCCCTGGCTCCCAGGCAGGAGGGTCTTTCTGGAGCAAAGACCCTTTTCCCTGGTTGCTTTGAAGGGAGGTGAAGCCCCAATCCCATCCAGGAGCCACAACACAGGGTCCAAGGTGGACCCATCTCCTCGTCCATCTGTCTGTCCGTCGATCCCTCCCTCCCTCCCCGCTTCCCCATCTCACAAGGAGGTGCTGGGGCTGAGCCCGTGCTGCCAGGGCTGCTCTGTCCCCAGGGGTGACCTCCTCCTTTGCTGCCCGCAGGGGATTTCCAGTTCTCCGTGGCATCGGATGACAATTCCGAGCTCTGGCTCAGCTCGGATGACAGTCCAGCCAACGCCCGGCTGGCTGCCTTCGTGGGCAAGGTACGACCCTCGTCCCTCCCCGCCGCCTTTCCCTGCCCCACCCCGGGGGTGCTGGAGCTCCCGCCGAGCACATCTTCCCTCGCAGTGCCTCTCTCCTCGCTGCCCGTGTGCTGGCACCGTCCCAGCTGCCTTCCGGGGTCCCCGGCGCTCGGCGACGAGGGTCCCAAGGCGCTGGAGCTCTCCAGCCACCGCTGCTGCAGCTCTGCCAGGGAGCGTGCAGGGTCTGGCTGGGACTTTGCAGCTTCTCCTGCTGATTCACCCCTTGGGAAATGCTGGGCTGCCTCAGCCCGGTCCCATCTCTACCCCTGGCCAGGCCCGGTCTGGCTTCCGAAGGACCATCTGCCCCTTGGCCCCATCTGAATTGTAGCTACCAAAACCCAGTTTATTTCCAAGAACGGATGATGTCGTGTTTCCTCCTGGCTTTTCTTGGCGTTAACTCCCCCGAGTGGAAACCTCATGGCCATCATCGCACCCTTGTATTTCTGGGATCTTGGTGGTGTTGTCCAGTGACGAGTTCTTGTGGCAAGAGGGCCACCAGCTGGGGACACGCAGGCCCTGGGATGTCCTCTGCCTGCAGAGCCTTCCTGCAGCATGGCACAGTGTCTGCTGGAAGCTGAGGAGAGACTCGTGCTTGCTCGGCCCATGGTGTCCCTGGTGTGCTCTCACGCTCCTTCTTCCTTCCCACAGCTGGGTACTGAGTGGACAGCGCCAGGAGAGTTCACCAAATTCAGCTCACAAGTCTCCAAGCCCCTACAGTAAGTGTGACCTTGCTCCTGCTGCCCATCCCGGGTGGATGGAGTCGGGGAGGTGCTGGCTCCATGCTGACCCTAACCAGTTCCTCCTGCCTTGGAGGAGACCCTGGCATGTAGGGTCTGCACTGGACAAGAGCTCACCCAACCATACCCCCAGGTCCATGGCTTGAAAGTGTTGGGGGCTGCAGCCACCTCTGCAGATGATGAGGTTGGGTCAGGAGATGCCCCTGATCTCTTGAAGCTTCTCGGCAGTGGGAGGGGGGAGCAGATACTCACATCACGCTGCTTAGTTCCTTGCCCCAGGAAGGTTTAGCCACACGTGAGCAAGATGCGGAGGGTTTCCTGTGGTGGCTTCGCTAGCAGGGGAGCTTCCACTGCCCTGGCAGCTGTAGGAGTCAACTCAGCCAGGATTTCTAACCAGCTTCTCCCCCTCTTGCACAGCCTCATGTCCTCCAGACGCTACTACTTCGAGCTGCTCCACAAGCAAGACGACCGAGGTTCAGACCACGTGGAAGTTGGTGTGAGTAGATGCCCCCATGCCGTGCTCCTGGAAAGGCTTGTCCTGCCCAGAGCTGGCACGGGGGCTTTTCCCCATGCGTGGTAGAACACCTTGTGCTGCAGCAAAGCCACGATTGCCCCGTCCCGAGGCCTCCAGGGGCTGCGTCTGCAGAGGGATGAGTCAGCAGCACTGGCAGAGCTGGGGCTCATGTCCTCACGTCCCTGGGCTGGTCCTGCACAGGACACCTGGCACAGGCTGCTTTTCTCCGTGCTGATCCCATCTTCCCGTGCCAATGACCTTTCAGGATCTAAAGACCCTGCCCTCCTGCCTTGCTCCTGGAATGGGTGCCCACGGAGCAGCTGCTCCAGGCTCCATCCGTGCTGGGACACCCAGCTCTGCATGGCCAGTCTCTTCCCTTCTCCTTTCTCCTTGGCCTTCTGCAGAGGGAGAAGGGTCCCCTGCGGGCAGCTTCTCGCAGGAGCCCTTTGCCATGGGCAAGGAGAGCCCAGAGAGTGTAAGATCAGAGCAGCTGGGTCCCGAGACAGCCCACCTTGCTGGCTTGTGTCCAGGCTCCGTGGTGGGAGGGGTGGCAGTGGTGATGGAGTGGGTCCCTTTTTCCCCCTTAGAGGTACCATGATTTTCAAATCCCAACTTGTCGGCCTTGGCAGCGCGGCCCTGGCAGAGCCTGGAGCGTGTTTCGGGAGCTGGGGCTCCTCGGGAGGGGAAGCTGTTGGCTCGTTAGCAAAGGTTTCCCTTCTCCCGAGCAGTCGTTAATCACTGGGGCTGAACTGGTGCCAGCAGAGCATCAGGAGGCCCCTTCCTCGCCAGCTCCCCTCCCCATCGCTCAGCCTCTCCCTCCCCAGTTCTACCCCGATAAGATCTGGCTCTACCCAGATAAGATCTGCATTTCTGCTGCGAAAAGCAAATGGATGGGGGAGGCTTTTTTTTTTTTTGCTGGAGGGAGGGAAACCTTTCAGATGTTCAGAAAGAAACAACGACAACAAAGCAGGACCCTGGTGCGTTGCTCCCTGTGGGTATTTAAGGGCTTGTCTGGACAAAGGCTCCAGATGTGCTTTTAAAAGGCACGTGGGTCTGTGGGTGCAGCTCTGAAGACCCTCTTCAGCCAGTGCCAAGTTGCCCGTGGTCGACGTGGGTTCAGGCAGCACCGGAGCGATGTGGGGGAGGAGAGGAGATGGTGCAGTGGCTGCGCTGCTGCCTGTGATGTTACTGATGCTGCTGCTGACCCCGGGCTGTCTCTGGCTGCCTGGCCCGGCGGGACCACGGGTGGCTGTGCGGCAGTCCTGAGAGGGATGCAGCATGCGCTTGTCCCCCTCCTCCTGGAGCCTTCCCCTCTCTGACCGAGCAGGGGACGCCTGCTAATCCCAAATCCCCTTGGGGAAAGGCAGGAGATGGGGCTGGGTCTGTGTTAGGGCAGGATCCGTCCCCTCCCTTGTTCCTCTCCTGCAGGGTCAGGGCTGGGATCAGTGCAGACAAGTTTCTGGGAGCTGAGGACAGGGGAGAACCCATCCTGGGGTGCCTGGGGGCAGGCAGCTTCATCCTGAACCCCCGCAGCCCTCCCACTCATGCTCCACCTCCTTTCGTCTTTTTCTAGTGGCGAGTTTTCCTCCCCAGCTTGAAGTTCGAGGTGATTGACTCCTCCTACATCTCTCTGTACACAGGTAAGGGCCACGCAGCCACGGCAGGCAAGCTCTCCGGGGGCTGTGCGTGGTGCAGCCGGGGGGAGATGGCTCCAGAGCCTGGGAAATCGGATCGTGGGGGAAGATCTCAGCTTCTTGGCCCTCCCAGAGCCTCTGCTGGGTGTGAGGAAGGAGGCGGGGATGGTGCTGGGGGTGTGCTGCAGCCCTCCCGAGAACGGGGTGCAGAGGTGGCACACCGCAGAAACACGGCTCTCCTGGTGCTCCCCGCTTCTCGCTGCTGCTGGGACCTCGCAGGGCTGGACCCGTGGCCTGACCCTCAGTTGTGAGGAGCTGTGTCACGAGCAGGGATGGATGGCGCAAGGTTTAATTAAATCTATATATCTTCTGCTTCCTGCCACTTCCCTGGCAGCGAGAAAGGACTTGATAGATGGGTCCTGCCCCAGTGCTCAATATGCTGGAGGAGCGGTCATCAAACATGCCCTGAAGGTGTCGATACGGCAGGAGGGGGCAGGGGGAGAAGAGGGATGGAGGGGCACTGCTGGTATCGATGCAGCGCCCATGAGACAGATGATGTGCAGATAAACTCCCACCCCAACCGTTATCTGTCGGTGCCGGATCTGTCCGCTTCCCTTCCCCACTTCCCAGCTCCTTGGCTCCCAGCAGCATCCTGGGGTGAAGCCACGCCACTCGTGGGGAGCCCGTCCCTGTGGCATGGGGGATGCCAGCAGCTCACAGAGCATCTTCCTGCCTTCCCTTGCTCCAGGCTTCTCCAGGGGCTGCAGCCCAGCCTCAGCCGGCTGCACGGAGGCGTCTGGGGAGCCTTTCCCCATGCAAGCAGAAGAATCAGGGGCTTGGGAAAGAGGTTCCTGCTGGCTTCTGGAGCTGCAGGAAAGGGAGCACCCGTGGGTGCTTGGGGCAGGCGGCTCTGAGCATGGCCCAGGAGCAAGGTGACCTCCTGTGGGGATCTCTGGGGGCTGGTTGCTCGCCAAGGACAACGTGCCACCCTCATCCCTGAGCAGGAGGCAACACCAGCTCATGTTGCTTGTACCTGCATCTCTGTGGGGAAGAACGTTCATGGTGTACCCGTGTCCTTGGGAGTTAAAGTCACTGAGCATTCCCTCCCCTTGTCGTTGAGTGGAGCGATGCTGTAATCGGAGCCAGGACTGCCCGGCTGACATCAGCTGTACCCTTGGCCTCTTGGTGCTCATTAGTTGATGGCAATCATCATTAGGCTGATTAGTCACGGGGTCTTCAGCATGTGAGGGGGCTGGAGGAGCTGGGCTTGCCCTTGTGCAAGCACATGGGCTCCCCTTGTTCTCCTGGGAGCAGGAGGAATCCACGATTCTCTGAGCCCTCTTGGGAGGGATAGAGAGGTTGGGAAGTGCCACCTTGGAGGATGCTCCGGGGACGGTGCTCCATACGCATGTAGGGCTCAGCCTCTCTCCTCACCCTCTTCAGATGAGTCGTCCCTGAAGATGAACCATGTGGAGCACATCCCGCAGACCTTGGCCAGCCACAGCGGGAGCTACCTCTGGGAGGCACAGCAAGATGAGCATGGGGCTGACATGCTGAAGTCTGACCCCAGGGACACCTTCTTCCTCAGTAAGCGCCTGGGACTGAACCCTTGCAGATCTGTGGGGGGGTCTGGGGGAGGAAAGTGGCAGGACCTGGCTGCCACAGGCACCCAGAGCATCACTCCTACCTTCTGCCTGTCTCTTGGGTGGAGGGTGTCTCTGCTGGGTCCGCAGGGGGACAAGCTGGAATGGTTTGGGCTGCAAACTATAAAGTGGGGTGGGTTACAGGGGTGGTAGAGCAGGGCTTGGGTTGAGCCACTGCTGCTCCTCCTCAGCCCCTGCGATCGAGGCCTCTAGAGTGGAGAACGTGCTGGTGCCCTGTGCCTACAGCCCCACCTACGTGGTGAAGGACTTCCCCATTGCCCGCTACCAGGGCCTGCAGTTTGTAAGTGTCTCCTCGCGACGGGGCTGGGGTCACGCTGTCGTCGGAGCCACGGCAAAGCTGAACGCGTTGCACTCATCTCGGGGCAGGGACGGTTCCACCCTGTTAAAATCCAGGAGAAAATGTCCCTTACTGGAGGATCTGGATGAGCTTCCCCACCTTGTCCCAAAGGGGTTTGGGTTAAAAGCCCTGTGGGTTGTTTAAGCTGCTGGTGTGGAAGGGCTGCACTGGTGGCGTCGGGTCGCTGGTTCCTAGCCCGCTCTGCTCCAGGCTGACGGCAGCGTGGTCATCTCTTCAGGTCTACCTCTCGTTCGTGTACCCCAACGACTTCACGCGCCTCACCCACATGGAAACAGAAAACAAGTGCTTCTACAGGGAGTCCCCCCTCTACCTGGAGAAGTACGTGTTGGGGCTGGTATTTGGGGGTGGTAGATAGAGGGGGAGGAGGGGGCTGATGTCAGCAGGGTGCTCGAGGAGCACGAGGAAGAGTGCTGAGATGATGCATCCTCAGCCGTGTGTCCCCAGGCTCCGTCCCCCATGGAAGGGCCACATCCAGACTGGCTCTTTTCCCACCTCTTGGGCACGTAGCAGCTTGAGGCCTGGCAGGGCTCCTGGATTTGGGGAATCCCAGCTCCCTTTGGAGCCGGGCTGTGCCCGGGCGCCTGTGCCGCAGCCAGGGATGTTCCTCCTGGCACACACGAGGGCTCGCGTGTGCGTGATCACGTCCCTCCCTTAGCTCCGGGACCTCATCGTTCCTCTCCCTCTCCCAGGTTTGGGTTTTATAAGTACATGAAGATGGATGAGGAGGAGGAGGAGGATCCACGCCAGCGAGCGTTTCTCTTCCTCAACCCAGACAGTGAGTCACCGCTCCCCACTGGCAGCTTCTTGGGCATCTCTCATCAGCTTGGCACGGGGCTGAGCTCCCGGCGTCCTCGCCCACCAGCCCATCTGCTCAGAGATGTGGCTCCTCGGGATGCCCCCAGTGATGCTGGAGGGCTCGGGAGGGGCAGGACTTGCCTCTGAGCAAGTTCTCACTCCCCTGAGTGCCCTGGGAGTGGTGCCAATGTGTGGAGGGGCAATGGGCAGAGCCTGGAGCCACCAGCCCTGGCAAGCATCGCTCAGTGCCCGCCAGCTCTGTCTCCCTTGCCGCTGGCAGGCCAATCTCCTGCTGCAGACAAGCTCTGACTGCTTGTCTCGGGCCAGCACGAGGCCGGGACGCTCGGGGTGTTTACCTCTACCTTTGCTCCCTAGATTTCCTGGAGGAGGAGGAGGAAGGAGTGGACAGCCCTGAGCCCACAGACTCGCCTCCTGAAGCCAGGGAGAAGCGCTTTGGGCCGGTACCCGGAGCCAAAAGGCAGGAGCCCCCTCCGGTCACCGGGGATTACAGGCACGACCTGGACTATTACAGCTTTCGCCACCGGCAGCGCCGGGCCCGGGGCGAGGCAACTACGCCTGGGCAGCTGGGAAGGTGGAGCACATCCCGCCAGGCCAGCGCCAGCCCGGCGGCCGTGCCCGCGGACCTCCGTGGCCAGGAGGATGCGGCACCTGCGCCGGAGCAGGTCCGTGGGCGGATGCTCCGTTGGTTACCTCAGGATCCTGGTGAGGGTGAGGAGGATGAACTGGGGCTGCTGATGTCTTCGAAGCAGGCTGAGGCCGTGAGCCTCCAACCCCACCCGTCTGTTCCCATCTTTGGTGGCAAAGGCAAAATGCCAGGTCCCAGCAAGGCTGCAGCACCCAGGGAGGACAAAAAGCCCCAGAAAGCCCAGGAGAAGGTCTATGTGACCAGGCTGCAGCCAGGGAAGCGCAAAGCCCCAGCCCAGGAACCGGCCTTCCCTGGCATCTTCCTTTACCCAAAGTCTCTGAAGAAAGTCCATCTTCGCTCCAGGGCCCCTCAGAAACATCCGATTGCCTCCAGCAAGCTCCGTGCCATCCCTGGTCGCCGGACCCCTTGGCTCCTGAGCAACTTCTCCAAGGAGAGGGACCCTGCCCGGCGGAAGAGTGTCCGGACAGGCAGCAGGAGGTGGGAACGGCCGTCCAAGCTGGGGACTGAGCGGCAGGTGCTGCCCAACCTCCTAGCCCTGGGGACCGAAGGGCTCTTCAGTAGGGAGACCCAGGAGGACACAACCCCTGCCCCGGGCAGGACAGCGGCCACCACCGATTACAACTCCTCCCAGGCGACCCGCTCGGAGGGGACGCGGGTGACATCCTTTCTGAAGATGTCAGAAACAACAGCGTCTCAGCAGGAGGAGGGAAAGGGCCAGGAGGAGGAGGAGGAGGAAGAGGAGGAAGTGTCAGACTACAGCTACGAGACGGGGGACCTGCAGCAGAGCTGGCTGGAGGACTCCATCAACTGGCAGAGGACCTTCAGTGTCAGCTCGGTGGACTTCGAGCTCCTGCGCTCCGACTGGAACGACCTTCGCTGCAACGTGTCGGGCAACCTGCAGCTGAGCGAGAGCGAGGTTGTCGACGTGGTGGCACAGTACATGGAGAAGCTCAACGAGAAGAATGGGGGGTAGGAAGGGAGGGAGCGGAGCATGGGCAGGAGGCTGGGAGGGTGTGGGTTCAGGCCAGCACCTCCAGCAAGGGAGCTGCAGGAGCTCACGGTAACGGTGCTCTCGAGGGTTTTTCATTTCTCTGCAGCATCTATACCCTCCTGAGGATTGTCAATGTGGAGAAGCGTCGGGACACGGCCCGGGGGAACCGGTACCTGCTGGAGCTGGAGCTGGCGGAGCGGGGTCAGCGGACCGTGCGTCTCTCCGAGTTCGTCTATGTCCTCTTGCACCAGGGCAAGCAGGACGACAGCGCCGAGGCCAACCCTGAAGGGCTGGTCCTGGGGGCCACCGAGCCCCAGCTAAACACCTGGAGCATCCTCTATGGAAAGCCTGTCCTGTGCCAGCCCCTGCGGCTCAGCTGGAAGCAGGATGTCATGGTGCACTTCGTGGTACCCGGTAAGTGACAGCAGGACACGTCTCCCCATGGTCTCTGCTGCTCCCTCTGCCCTCAGCATCCTGGGGTGGAAGACAACCCCTCTGCTCCCTGATTGCAGCCTCCAGGCTTGCCCAAGGAGGATGAGGTTCTCTCTTCTCATGAGATGCTGAGGTTCTCATTGCTTCCCATCAGAAGGGGGTTTGGTTTGGTTGGGGAGGGGGTTGTTCTTGGGACCCCCATGAGCCTGAGGGACATTTGTGGCTGTGTCTGGCAGTGAAGAACCAAGCCCGCTGGGTCCAGCAGTTCATCTCGGACATGGCCTCCCTGTACGGGGCTACGAAGGATGCCAACTTCAATGTCATCCTGGTGGACTTTGACAGCGACGACATGGACGTCGAGAAGGCCCTACGGGATGCCCGCCTGCCCCGGTAACACACCTCACGCCAGGGCTGGGTCCCACCCTGCTCCCCCCAAGGCTGCTGAGGGGGGTCTGCAGGTCTCCTCATGGTGGGACAGGCCATCCTTGTGGTGCTCGTGCAACCTGCCGCTCCTTCCCCAGCGCAGCACGGGTCTCTGCCTCACTTCCCTCCTCCTCCTCCTTTTTGGGGATTCAAACTTGTTTTCCACATGGGGAAATCAGGGATGCAGAAACCTCCTCTGCCTCAGCAGGGGGACCCTTGCCATGAGTTGTAGGCACCTGAGTAGGTCCCCTCTCCTCGCTGGTGGTCCCTGCCCCCCTCTGGACTGTGTCCCTTTCATTCTCCAGCACTCACTGCCCTGTCCTCTCTTCTCAGCTACCAGTACCTGCGGCGCACGGGGAACTTCGAGCGCTCGGCCGGGCTGCAGGCTGGCGTGGACACGGTCGAGGTGAGCTGGGGAGAGACACCAGCTCTCGCCTTGGTGTGGCTTTTTGCCCTGATCCTCCCTCTCGTCTCTGCCCCCTCCCGTAGGATGGGCACAGCATCGTGTTCCTCTGCGACCTGCACATCCACTTCCCCCCCAACATCCTGGACAGCATCCGGAAGCACTGCGTGGAGGGCAAGCTGGCCTATGCACCCATCGTCATGCGGCTGAGCTGCGGCAGCTCCCCGCGGGAGCCCAATGGTGAGTGTGGGGTCCCCTCTGCTGTGACACCTTTCAGGCTGGAGACCCTCCCCACCTGCCCAAGGGGAGCTGTGGCGCTGGGTTTGGGTTACGGCCGGGCTCGGGTGCACGGGAAGGGTGGGTTTGTTCTGCTCTGGTAAGATGAGGTTCAAGCCCAAGGGTGCTCGAGACATGCTGGGTCTGATGCCTCCCAAAACCAGGCTGTCACCCAGTGCCTGCCCACGGGAGGTGGCAGTGATGGGGACAGACCCATGGTGGGAAGAGGGGTTGGGCCGGGGTGCTCCTGTGGTTCCCAGGTAGCGGGGGGAGCACAGAGGTGGTGGCCTGGGGATTTTGGGGTCCCCCTGTGCCCCCCGCCTCATTGCTCTCCCCCCACCAGGCTACTGGGAGGTGAATGGCTTCGGCCTCTTCGGCATCTACAAGTCGGATTTTGACCGCGTGGGAGGGATGAACACGGAGGAGTTCAGAGACCGCTGGGGCGGGGAGGACTGGGAGCTGCTGGACAGGTGAGACTGGGGGGCCTGGCAGCCCTGTAACCCCCCCAGGGCAGGGCTGGTCATGGGGGTTTGGGTGCATCCCCCAGGAAGCCCTCCCTGGATTTGGGCACATCCCCTGGGATCCCTCGCCTCCATCGAGCTGGCACAAGGCTGGGGCGACGCGGTGGCAAGGGCGCACAGCCTCCCATGAGGGGGGCCATGTCCGTCCCTTCCCTTCCCTGAGCAGCTGTCCCTCCTTCTGTCCCTCCGTCTGGCTGCAGGGTCCTTCAGAGTGGGCTGGAGGTGGAACGCTTGCGTCTCAGGAACTTTTACCATTACTACCACTCCAAGCGGGGCATGTGGAACGCCCGCAGCAAGAAGCCACCCAAGGACTAGTGCCCTGAGCCCAGCCCGAAGCCGCCACCCCCCCTGTGCCCGCTGGAGACAGGTCACCGCTGGCTCCCGGTTGTCCCCGACCTCTGCCAACACACCTTGGTGCCGGCACGGAGGGCACCCGTCGATGAACCACACTTATTTTGGGGAGGGGGGAGCGGGGAGGGTGAAAGCGGGTGGTGATTTTTTTCTTAAGGGTCTAATTTCTTAGTCAGCAATGAATTTATTAACTCGTTAGCACCGGGACGTTGGCTGTCCTGCTGTCGGGAGGGGTCAAGCCTCTGGGCTGATCCCCAGGGCCAGTGGGTCCCTGGGAGCTGTGCTGGGCCAGGGATGCCAGCGGTGGCAAAACGGTGCCCGAGCTTGTGGCCGGCGCTCGCTCTGCAGCCCCTCTGCTGGGTGGCCCTCCCAAAACCCAGCACCTTGTCCCTGTGCTAGGCTGGAGAGCTGAGCTTCTGCGGGGGGGCTGCTGGTACCCACAGGAGTGAGCAGGGCCAGGAACCTGCTGGGGCTGCCCCAACCCTCCCGCTGCCCTCCCTGGGGTCCAAGGAGCCACCGTGGAGGGGAAAAGGGGCTTGTCTCTGCCCTGGCACACAGGGATGGTCAGCACAGGCCAGCGCCCGGGATGGCTGCTGTGGCCATATGGGGTGGGGGGCACTGCCTTCTGCCACCATGGTCTGGCACTGCCTGTGCCCAGGGGGCTGGGGTGGGAGAGGGCAGAGCCCAGAGCAGGTACGGGAGCAGGGGGAGAGCAAATGACGTTTCCAAGCTAATTTCTGTGAAATTATGAGGTAGGAAGCTGTTTTCAGGAAGTTTTGTCTGCTTTGTTTTGGGTTTTTTTTATTCTTAAAAAATAAAATCGATGTCTTGGCTGGGATTTCCTTCCCCTCCCTGCCCCTCGTGCCTTGGTGGGGACACGCAGGCCACGGGCAGCTGAGCTGGCCTCTGTGCCTCGCTGCTCCCGGGTGCCCTCGCAGGGCCACTGCCTGTGTGACTGTTTGTAACACCCTGGAGGGCTCGGGGACCCCTGACCTGCCCCTGCCTTCTGGCAGAGAGAGGTCCCGGTGCTTGCAGGGAGCTTGCCGGCAGTACGCTGGTGGAAGCCTTGGGCTGAGCCTGGCTGGCACGGGGAGGAAAGGTCAGAAACCCTCCGGCAGGGCTCCTGATGGGGCCAGGAGGATGGGTATGAGGCAAGGACCCCCTCTCTTCAGCGGGGGTGGGCAGCAAGGTGCCTCTTTGCCGTTTGGCACAGGGAGGAGGAGGCGGTCGCGTTGTTTGGGTGCCCAGACGCACGCCTGGGCTTGCAGGGAGGGGGCTGAGCCTCTGTTCCACCCCGGGGCTGCACCCACACCGGCTGCACCCCACGCTGCAGGGGGCTCCCACGGGTGACCCCAGGCCTGGGGAGCCCCGGGGGAGCTGCGAGCTGCTCCGCTCGCTCCCGCTTGCCCTTGCACGCTTGTTGGGGGGATGGCCG
Source organism: Todiramphus chloris collaris (assembly GCA_025345505.1). Classification (NCBI taxonomy): domain Eukaryota; kingdom Metazoa; phylum Chordata; class Aves; order Coraciiformes; family Alcedinidae; genus Todiramphus; species Todiramphus chloris. The sequence continues at coordinate 1,251,143 of JANVCC010000266.1, read as the reverse complement.
CATCTGCCTGTGCCCCAGCTCTTTGCTCGCCTGGCCCCCGGGCCCAGGGACGCCAGCTCGCAGCCATCGTGGGCTGCCCAAAACCGCGGAGCCTGGGCCCTGGCAGCCCTGAGCTCGTCCTGCTCCAGGTCCCCCCCGGGCTGCGCCGGCCGCATCCTTGCTGCCCTCCACCGTGAGCTTTCCAAAGCCCCGAGCCCCCGGCGGGAGCTGAAGTAGCCCCGCTGTGGTTTGTTCCCCGGGCTGTGCCTGAGCATCCCCGAGTGCCGGGCTGAGGACAGAGGTGGGTGAGCCCGGCAAGCTGCCTGCCATCGGAAAGCAGCCACGGTCTGGGGGCTTTCTCTCCTGAATTTGGTACTTCTGGCCCCGGGATGTGCCGCGAGGACGCGGTCTCGGCAGGGAGCAGGTTTCCTCTCTGTGCTGGCACTTGTGGGCTCCTCTCCTCGCCCTGCCGCCCGTCTCTCCAGCGCTTTGGAAGCGCTTTGTTGTGGGCGAAGGCTCTGCCGCTGCGCTGGGAGTTGCCCTGTGGGCTGAGAAGTACCAGGCAGGGCGGGTGGCCCCACGGCCCCCCGGGGCCAGCAGCGGGATCCCCAAAGCCGCCTGTCCTTAGGCACAGCTTTTCCAGCAGCTTCCCAGCCGGGAGAGCTCACAAAGCCACCCGCGCTGGGACAGGCACCGTGCTCAGCCAAATCCAGAGCTGCTCTGAGGCTGGAAGGTGCCACCAGTACCATCCCTGCTGGGGACACTGGTCCGGCCCTGATGGGCTGGGACAATTTGGGGCCGGCACCAAAAGGCCAGAGGGTTTTGTTTCTCCGGCCGTGGCTGAGCTGTGGTCACGGGGAGCACGTGGGGAGCCTCTCCCAGGCCAGGCGTCGCAGCCCTGGGTGACAGCGGGGTGCGGGCAGGTCCCTGTGTTCAGAGCAGCAGCCCCAGTGCTCGCCCTGCCCTGAAGAGACTCTGCCAAGGTGCTGGGGCTTGTTCAGGGGGGCAGAGACAAATATCAGCCCAGAGTGGCCTCACCATGGGCTGCCCTGGCCGTGGGGCTGAGGGAGGGGTGGTGGAGGGCAGCATGGAGCCTTCCCAACACCTCCAGGCTGAGAACGGGCCAAGCATGACAGCAGTGGCGGGGTGGAGGGTCCTGGCCAGCCTGGTGCCCTGCGCTGGCCTTTACCAGGAGGTCACCTCTCAGCAGCCCCCAGCGAGTGCCAGGTGCGGTGTGGAGCCTGGGCCGCGGTGCTGGGGGAAGCGATGGCCCCCAAACTGGTTTGGCCCGTTTCGAACGCTCCCTCTTACCTTATCTGGCTTCAAAGGGCTCCTGCTCCATCCCACGCACACAAACACACTCACTGTGAACCCCCGGGGCCGGGGGGAGCCCCCTGCACCCAAAACACATGCCACCCCACACCCCCCAGCTCTGCCTCTCCTCGGTCTTCTCCTTTTGGTAGCCCCAAACCCGTCCTTGTACCCACGGGTGCTCTGTGCTGGGGGGCCCAAGGGGGTGCAGCAGAAATGACACATTGGACCATGGCCATGGTGTTGGTGGGGACTGATGGTGGGTTTTTTGAGCATCGTGAAGGCAGCTGAGGTGTGGCTCCACTGCCAGGGATGGGGCAGCTGGGACCCCTGGGCACCCTGGTGGCACCTCAGCTGTGCTGGGGCTTTTTGTGGAACTGCCACCAGCCCCAAAAGCGCAAACTTGGCTGCGAGGCGAGTGGGTTGCGAGCGCACATGCAAAACAACGGTGAAGAGACTGGTTGGGTAAGCTCCCGGGGCGGGCCCACGCCCGCCACACCGGCCCCGCCGCAGACGGCATCGCCCACCCCGTGCCGGGGCGCCCGGCACCCTTGTAGCACCGAGGGGTGCACCCGCCTGCCCGGGAGGATGCTGCAGGGCAACGGCCCTACGGGCCCACCCGACAAGGTACGTGCCGGCCGGTCCCCTGTCCGTTGGCGTGGCTGTCCCCAACGTGGGTCTCTGGGGAACGCTGGTAGCACCCATCCTGCTACCAGTGCACCAGGTGGGAAGGGACGGTGCAGATGCTGGATCTGGCAGCTCTCTGCTCCTGGACAACTTTGGCCAAGAGATGTTTTTTCCCCCTCTCCTCTTCGTGCCTCAGTTTCCCCAGCACGGCTCTTGGCACACGTGCGCCATGGCCAGACTGTGCGGTGCCGTGTCAGCCACTCCCTGCTCGAAGCGCCCATGGCATCGGCAGCCACTGCCTTCCTTGGGGACCCGCTTCTGGGGACGGGCACTTGGTGCTCAGGGGGCGGGACGGGACAACGCACACCCAGGAGCTGGGGTCTCCCCGGGGACACGGCTCTGTCACCCCGCAGAGGAAGGGAGAGGGGTGCCTCCAGGCTGGGGGTTCAGTGACTGCCTTAGGCAGGCTCAGTTTATTTAACCCCGTGTCACCCTGACTGGACGGATTCCCTCAGGAATCCCTCAGTTTTGCTCCAAATTTGTTGGTTTTGTTTTTTGGGGTTTTTTTTTTGGTGCTGATCTACTTCTTTTGAAGCACCTCAGCACATCCCGCTCCCAGCCGACGCTTTCCCTTGGTAATGAGCCACTTTACAAGGCGAGCGCTGCCCATGTGGGCTTCAAGCCTGCCAGTCCCTACCCCCCCCAGCCCCCCATGGCCCCCCAGTTTCCATCTGCAAGCCCTGGGGCAGTGTCAGGTGTGGGGATGGGGGCTTAGCAGGGAGGCAGAGCCTGGGGGCACAGCACTGTCAGCAGGATCAGTGCCATCCCTCGCAGCCCCTCTGTCACCCGGGGGTGGAGGGGCTCCCAGGGCCGTCCTGAGCCCCTCGGTGCCTGGCCACGGGGCTGGCGGGCAAGCATCAGCCTGCCCAGGGAGTGAACCGCCCTCCCCGCCTGCTCCTGGGGGGAGCCCGTGATTCATCCAGCCTTGGAGGACTGGGTGCGCCTGCTGAGCTCTGCCAGAATCGGTGCACCCGCCAACGCTCACCGGGGGGGTGGTGCCAGGGTGGGAGAACAGGGGGTAGTCCTTGGGGTTACCCCTGAGTGCTGTACCCCGAAAAGTTCAGGTGTAACCCCTAAGCAAAGGGGCATGGGGCTCCCAATAACCCCATGAAGTCTTTGGAGACCCCAGGGCTGGGGAAGTGGGTACCTCCCGCGCTGGTCCCTGGGCATGATGCGATGGGGGTGCTGGGGTCTGCAGCCCACTGGGGTTCAGGGCGGCCAGCAGAGCAGGGACTGTGCCCCCAAAGCACTCGCCCGCAGCTCTTGCCACCCCTCCCCGGCAGCAGCCGCTGCTGCTGCTGACAGCGGCACATTCCTCAGGGGCAGCCGCCCTTTCACCCTCCCAGCGAAGCACAAAGCCCGGCCCGGCATCGTCACCGAGGGCCCGGCGTTGCCAGCGCTGGGTGTCGTAAGCCCCTGCCAGCTCAGTGCCTGCCGAGGCTGTAACGCTTCTGCCGGGCGGGTTCGGCGTGGTGACGCCAGGCGCTGAGCTGGGGCTTGTGGGGAGCCCAAGACGCGTTGCCAGGCTGGCCTTCAAACGGGCAGAGCCACTGCCCGAGCCGCTGGGCACCCGCCCCGTGCCCGCCAGCAGGGGCTGGGCCTCGGTGCTGGCTGAGAACGGGCACAACCTGGCACGGGAGGGAGCGGCTCGCCTAGAGAGGCCGGGGGAGGGCAGTGTGCGATGGCACCGTGGGGACGTGGGGAAGCAGCTCCACGGGCACTGCGGGAGCTGCTGCTGCGTGTGCCAGGCTGGCAGCGTGGCCCGGCCGTGCTGGGGCAGCGGGGCGGGTGGCGTGAGCCTGATGAGTACCTGCACCGTGCAGCCTGATGAGTACCTGCACCGTGCAGCCTGATGAGTACCTGCACCGTGCAGCC
>JANVCC010000266.1:1233792-1247281 GCA_025345505.1 Todiramphus chloris collaris | reverse complement strand
TGAGTACCTGCACCGTGCAGCCTGATGAGTACCTGCACCGTGCAGCCGCTGAGTCACCCGCCCGGCACTGCCGCGCCTGCCCTGCTGAGCCACCCCCTGGTTTTTTTGTTATTGTTATTATTGTTTTTTCGTTCCCTGGCTGATTTGAAAAGCAAAGCAGGCTGGGCCTGGCCAGTAATTACTGCCAATTAGCCCCCGCTCCAGCCCTTAGTCAGGATGGACCCCGCAGTGGTGCGGCGGGGGTTGGTGGGGGGGGTTGCCCAGGGGTCTGGGGTTCTCTGAGGAGGTGGCTCAGGGGTCTGTGGTTCTCGGGGGAGGCTGCCAGGGCCTTACTTGTGGGGTCATGGGGGCATCTGGTGCTGGCTGGAGTGCTTGTCCAGGGAGGCCAGGTAGGGGTCCAGAGCTCTCTAGGGAGGTCGCCTGGGGGTCTGGGGCTCACGGGAGGGACAACACGGGGGTCTGGGGCTCACTGGCAGGGCCCCCTGGGTCTCTGGGGTCACGGGGGAGGCCGCCCCGGGTGCAGGGCTGTCTGGGAGGCCACGCTCTCCGGGGGCGCGGGGCTCTCCCGAGCTGCCGTATGCGGGTTTGGGGCTCACGGGTGGGGCTGCCCAGCTCCTGCGGGGCACGGGGGAGGCTGCCTGGCTCTGGGGGGGCGCTGCTCTCCCGGCCAGGGCCACAGGTGCGACCACCCCGGACCCCCCGCGCCCACCCCGGACCCCCGGGCCCACCCGCCTCCCTCACGGCCTCGTCCCCGCGAGGTCGGCCCGGGGGCCCTGCACCTGCGGCGGTGGCGGCGGCGGGGCCCCGCGCGGCCCCCTCCTCCCCGGCGAGGCGTGGCGGGCGCTGGGCGGGCCGGGCCGGGCCGGGCCGGGGCAGGACGGAGCCTCCCCGCGGCTGCGGGAAGCTGCCGCTCACCTGCGCTGGCCGAGCTCGCCTCGACCTCGGCGCCGCCGCCATGCAGGAGACTAACACCTTCTTGCTGTCGGCCCTGCAGCCCGAGGCCGGCGTCTGCTCGCTGGCCCTGCCCTCGGACCGGCAGCTGGACGGCAGGAGCCGGGAGGCGGCCGAGGCCCAGCGGCTCCGCAGCGCCCGCGTCCAGGAGCAGGTCCGCATCCGCATGATGCTGCGGGGGCAGGCGGCCGCCCGCCCCGACGGCCCCGACCGCGCCGAGGGCGGCAGAGGTGGGAGAACCCCCGGGGGCGCGTCAGGGAGGGCGGCGGGAGCCCCTCGGCCGGCGCCGGCCTTCGGGTCGAGCCCTGGCTGGGGACTGGGGGGTTGCCCTCGACCCTGGCCGAGCCCGACCGAGCCCCCCGAGCCCCCCAGTGCCGGGGGTGCTGTTGACGGGGCCCCGCCGGGCTCGTTCGCCCCGCTCCGGGGCCGTGCCTCGGTTTCCCCGCTTGCCACTCGAGTGGGATTTGCACCGGGGGGGGTCCCGTGCGCCACTTCGGGCTGAGAGGGGGAGGCTTTTCCCACCCTGGCAGATCCCTCCCCACCCCCCCGGCTCTGCGCGGCGCTGCTGGCCGGGCTCCAAGCACCTCCATTTACCGACTGCGGCCTCCGCCCTGCGCTGCACCCGGCCTCGCTGCGGGATTCCCCCGAGACCCCCGGCCCGAGGGGCTGCGAGACCTCGGCGGTGGGGAGACACCCCCCTTGTCACCCGAGGGCTGCCCCAGGTGCGGGTGTGAGTCACGCTGCCATCACCGCCCGGGCTGGCGAAGGCCTCCCTGTCCCCGCTGGCAGTGCCAAGGCGGGCGGGTGGCGTGGGGCACAGCGGGGCAGCCACGGCCCTGCCAGGTGCCTGTCCCCGGGGTGGCGGAGCGGGACTGGTTCTGGGGGGATGCCTGGGCTGCGGATCCGGCTGCGGCGGAGGGTACCGGCTGAGCCGCCGCGTCCCCGCCAAGGTGGCAATTACTGCCCTCGCCGCCGGGCCACGATGAAAGGCAGAGAGGCCACTGCATGGCGTTGCCACTGACGCCTTCCTGGCTCGCCGTTGCCGGCAGGCAGGCGAAGGCCGTGTCCTCCTGCTCCCTTGTCCCCCCCAGTGCTATCAGCAGCGCCACGGCTCTCAAAGCTGGTCCCCTCAGGATGGGGGGGGGGGGGGGGGATCTTTGGTCCCCAAGACCACCCTCTTGGCCCCCCGGTGCTTATGTTGCTCTCTCTGTCCCCATCCCGCAGGTGGTCAGTATGGCACAGCCCTGCGCTCCTCCTTCAGCTCCCGCTCCCAGACCAATGGCTTGGACCCCAAAGCCTCGGTGCGTACTGGGGGGGGGGGGGGGGGGTCATCCCTTGCCCTGTGCCTGGTGCCCATTATAGTGCAACTGGGATGCCAGAGGAAACTCAGTCCCAGGCGCAGCTTTGGTTGTGCCAAGGGAGGCTCGTGGCTCCATCCTTTTCTCTGCCAGAGGCAGAGGGAGGGACAGGCTCACAGACACCTCCTCACCCTGTGCTCCCCCCCCACAGCTCTGCCAGACACTGGCCAAGCAGGATCTCGGCTCGCTGAAGGGCAGTGGCTGGTCCTCGCGCTCGGCCGTGGACCTGACCCCACACAAGCGGATGGCAACCATCAGCAACGGGGGCCTGGGCAAGAGCCGGGGCTACGGTGCCGGCTACGCCATGTCGCAGGCCACCAGCACCTCGCCACGGCCCAGCTCCTTCCACGAGCGCAACTATCGCTCCCGGCAGAACTTGGACACCCTCTCGCTGCGTTCCCTGCGGCTGGCCGAGGGGCCGCTCCCACCCACCGCCATGGCCGACGACCGCTACAGCGTCATCTCCGAGCAGCTAGAGCCCCTGGGGCACCATCCCCTCTACAAAAGCCAAGGCAACGGCGGCTTCACCCGCTCCTACACCTTCGAGAGGCAGATGAGCACCGGCTCTGCTGCCAAGGCCACCTCCGACTGGCTGGATGGCAGCGAGGTGCCCCAGAGCCGCACTATCCGGGCACCTGCCATGCGCACGCTCCAGCGCTTCCAGAGCAACAACCGCTCGCGGCTCAGCACCGGCTCCTTCGGCAGCATCCAGGCGGCCTCGCAGGCAGGCGTCGGCAGCTCCTACATGGGGATGATGGAGCACAGCTCCCGCGCACCCTCCGTGCGCAGCCTGGCCGAGTCCGGCCACCGCCTCCAGGACCAGCACGCCATGGAGATGTACAACGGGCACGGCACGCTGCTCAGCCACCAGTCGGGGGGGTGAGTGACAGCAGGGCCAGGCTGGCACCACCACAGTCCATGTCCCTACCTTAATGACCTGGGGCAAACCCCTCCGTCTCTTGCCTGGTGCCACCTTACTGCAAGGAATGCAGGAGAAGGGGCAAGGTGGTGGCGCAGTTTGGCCCTGTAGTTGTGGACTGTGGCATGGATCGACCTTGAAGCACGTCCTGTATGTGGCCTTAGCTCCTCTCACGGACACGTGCTGGGACATCGGGGTAGGAATCACCAAATTCCAGCATGGTTGGGGTTAGAAGGGACCTCTGGAGATCATCTGGTCATCCCCCCTGCTCCAGCAGGTTTACCCAGAGCAGGTTGCACAAAGGAAGATGCTTATTTAGCTGGGCCCAGAGTCCCGTGCCCCAAGAGTATGGTGGGGAAGGAGATGGGTTGATGGGTCTTCTCCGAGGTGTGGGACATGGTGGAGTGCAGAGGTGGAGAACACCTGCGGGATGCTCTGCTTGGGCTCTTCCTCACCTTCCTGCGTCTTCCAGGTTTGATGACATTGACCTGCCCTCAGCAGTGAAATACCTGATTGCCAGCGACCCCAACCTGCAGGTCCTGGGTGCAGCCTATCTCCAGCACAAGTGCTACAGCGACAGCGGCGCCAAGAAGCAGGTGAGCACCCAGGAGCCGACCCCAGCGCCTCTATCGCGGCTCCCCAGGGAGGGTGGAGGAGATGGAGGGAGCCCCAGCTGAACAGGAGGGCAGGCAGTGGATGTCTCAAGGGTTCTCCCCTCCCAGGCCCGCAGCCTCCAGGCCATGCCCAAGCTGGTGAAGCTGTTCAACAGCCCCAACCAGGAGGTGCAGCGCCATGCCACGGGTGCCATGCGCAACCTCATCTACGACAACGCTGAGAACAAGCTGGCGCTGGTGGAGGAGAACGGCATCTACGAGCTCATGCGGACGCTGCGGGAGCCCGACGACGAGCTCCGCAAGAACGTCACAGGTTGGGGACGATGGCGGGGGGCGGGCAGGGGTCCTCCTCCCCCCGGGGGTGGCAGGTGGTGCTCCCACCCTGTGAGTAAAGCTGGGATGACGTGTCATAGGAACAACCTCTTCGTGTTGCTGTTATCCACCCTGTCCCATGGCTGCTCCTGGCTGTGGGTGCTTGGCGTGAGCCCCCTGGGGAGGTGGCTTGGGCTGGACGTGCTCTCCAGGCATTCCTGGGACTGAGGATCCCCCTCTGCGCAGGGATCCTGTGGAATCTCTCCTCCAGTGACCACCTGAAGGATCGCCTGGCCCGGGACACACTGGAGCAGCTCACAGACCTGGTCCTGGTCCCTCTCTCTGGGCTTGGGGGCTCAGGGGTCATCCAGCAGAACCCCTCAGAGGCAGAGATCTTCTACAACTCCACAGGCTTCCTCAGGTACCTGACCTGGGCCTGTTCCAGTTCTTCACTGTGGGTAAAGTTTTGGGTGGAGGAAGAGTCACCACCTGTGCTGTACACAGGGGGAGCAAGGTCTGCAGAGCTCATTTCTGGGGTCGCCAGCCCTTGCAGCACTTGTGCATCAAGGCAAAGCCTGATCGGCCCCATGGGAGGGGTGGCAGGAGCCCTTCCCACAGTTGTGCCCACAGAAGGGGGGTGGCCGGGGGCAAGTCCCTTCTCGCCGTGATGGACCTGTGTTGCCTGTGCAGGAATCTCAGCTCTGCCAGCCAGCAGACTCGGCAGAAGATGCGCGAGTGCCACGGGCTGGTGGACTCCATGATCCACTATGTGAACAGCTCCCTGGAAGTGGGAAAGTCAGAGGACAAGGTGAGCCCCAGGAACTGGGTGCTGGGAGGGTTTGGGTGCCCTCAGACAGGGTGCTGCTCCCCTGCTCCCCACAGACACTTGGCCATCATAGTGCAAGGGCACGTCTTGATGTGATGGTGTGAAAACTATCCTGGGTCCATCTGGGCTTACTGGACACAGTGTGGCACCACTGGTGGCACTGGGGTGATTCTGGCCATGGAACGCCAAGAGATTGTGTCCCAGGGGACATGCCAGCTATCAGGTGGCACAAGGACAGACACCCTCACATCTCATCTCCCCCCCAGAGCGTGGAGAACGCCGTCTGCGTCCTACGCAACCTCTCCTACCGCCTGTACGACGAGATGCCCCCGTCCTCCCTCCAGCGCCTGGAAGGCCACAGGAGGAACAACAACAGCACCGTGACAGGGGAGCTGGTGGGCTGCTTCAGCCCCCAGAGCAAGAAAGCACGAGAGGTCAGCTGCTGGGAAGTCGTGGGCACCGCAGGGACGTGTCACCCGGGTGGGGTTGGCACCAGGAAGCAGCGGGTGGTGGAGGTGACGCTGGGGCGGAGGTGGACACTTGCCTTGGCTGATGGGTGGGATGTGCGGGTGAGCTCAGCAGAGGGTGAATCAGGTGTGGGATGAATCAGGGTGCCGGAGCCCCGCTTTGCTGTGCCACGGGGCGTGACGCAGCCAGGGTGACCCGCCAGGTCCTGCCAGCCCGGAGCTGCCCAACGGCTGAGGCCAGGCACCCCAGGCAGAAGGGGACACCAGCAGAGAGGACATCCCCTGTGCATCTAACAGTGCCACCCTATCCCCACAGCACTACCTGAACGCGGACATTGTCACCTTCACGGAGGTCTCCAAGGACCCCAAGGGCATGGAGTGGCTCTGGAACCCACAGATCGTGGGCATCTACAACCGGCTGCTGCAGCGCTGCGAGCTCAACAAGCACACGACGGAGGCGGCCTCGGGCGCCCTGCAGAACATCACTGCCGGGGACCGCAGGGTGAGAGCACGGGAGGGGAACATCCCCTGGGGCTGGTCCCGTACACTTGTCCCTTGGCCAGTCACAGCCCTGCCCAGGGAGGGGATGCACCCCAGGGTGGGGTGTTGGTACCAGCCTTTCCTGGGTGGAGGATGTGGCCGTCAGGCTCTCATCACCTGGGCATGGGTCCCCCCAACCTGGCCCCATTGAGCAAGAGGAGGAGGATGGGGTGGGAGGAGGAGGCGGCCGGCAGGTCCGCGCTGGGAGTCTCCAAGCAGGTGTTTGCCTCGGCAGTGGGCAGGCGTGCTGAGCCGGCTGGCCCTGGAGCAGGAGCGCATCCTGAACCCCGTGCTGGACCGCGTCCGCACCGCCGACCACCACCAGCTGCGCTCCTTGACGGGGCTCATCCGCAACCTGTCCCGCCACGCCCGCAACAAGGACGAGATGTGTGAGTACTGGGCAGGGCCACCCACCCTTGTTCTCCTCGGTCTGGCTTCCAGTTACCTCCAGCCATCTCTCAGCAACTTCCTGCCTGCTGCAGCCCTGTTCAGCGCTGAGCAGACAGTGGCTGGTCCCTCCCCTGTCCCCAGTAACAACACCCCAAGGTGTTCTGCTCTGTCTCCAACCCCTTTGTCCTCATCCCCCAAACCCTCTCCCAGGTGCCAGGGAGTCTCAGCAGAGATTCCAAAGGGCTTGAAGATGTCCCTAGCGCTGCCCGGCAGGTCTTTGCCTGGACCTTCTGTCCCCTTATTGCCCCTGGGAGGCTGCAAGGTTCATCCACAGGCTGCCACATGTCCCCCGGGTCTGGCCACCAGCCCTGACGTGATGCCTTTCCCCACCAGCGACCAAGGTCGTCAGCCACTTGATCGAGAAGCTGCCAGGGAGCGCTGGGGACAAGGCGCCGCCCGCTGATGTCATCGTGAACATCATCGCAGTCCTCAACAACCTGGTGGTGGAGAGCCCCATGGCTGCCCGCGACATCGTCTACTTCGATGGCCTCAGGAAGCTCTTCTACATAAAGAAAAGAAGGGACAGGTGAGATGTCTGCTCTGCTGGCCAAGCTTAGACCTGGGGTCCAGTCCTGCTCTTCCCTTCCTTCCCCAGTCCAGCAAGGTGGAAGAAAGGTCACAACCAGTCTCCCTTCCCAAGGCTTGGTGTCAGGAGTCCTTAGACCAGCTCATAGTGGCCTCGTGGCCACCTTCAAGCCCTTTGCTGCTCCTCAGGGCACCCCACCACAGGCTTGCGGATTGCTGCAGCCACTCCCCAGCTGGGTGCTTTTCACCTCTCCTGCCAGGAGCACTTGCCACCCAGCCTATTGCAGTAGCCTCCAGTGTTTAGTCTTCTGTTTCCTCCCACCAGCACTAAGGCCTCAGCCCCTCTGGGCCCTTCTGGGGTGGTATCCATGGGCTGGTGGGGTGCCCAGTGGTACCCAAAGCTCATTGCCTCCTGTCCCTGTCTCAGCTCGGACAACGAGAAGTCCTCCAGAGCAGCAGCCAGCCTCCTGGGCAACATGTGGCAATACACCAAGCTCCACCGGGACTTCAAGATGGTAGGTACCATGTTCCGGTGCCTCCTCCAGCCGGTGGCATGCTGGCATGGATCGCAAGGGTAGATCCAAAGGGGTTTCACCCCAGGAAGCCACACCACCCAGTGCTTCCAGGCAGATGACAGGCACCAGCTCCATGCCTCCCTCTCCTGAAGAAGTGGGGATGTTCCCAGGGCATCGTCCCTGTGGTGGCACTTGCGCCAGCCGGGTGGGGACAGCCACGTGCCCGGCCTGGGCACAGCGTGGCCCTGTCACTGCCGGAGCAGAGCGTTGCCACCGCGCAGTGAGGTGGGGGCCGGGGTCTCCTCGTGCAGGAGTAGTGCCAGCGTTGGCGTCCCCCCGTGTGACGGGTGGCCTGTCTCCTTGCAGAAGGGGTACCGGAAGGAGGACTTCCTCGGCCTGTGAGGACAACCCCTGTCAGCCTGACTCTCCCTGCCAGGACTGCCGGCTGCTGCTCGCCGCCAGACACCGCTCCATAGCGTAGTCCCCGCCGCGTCCCCCACGCCTGGCCCCTCTGCCGCAGCCTTAAACCCGGCGACTGCTTTTGGCTCTGCTGGGACCCACAGTTCCCGGGGCACCCAAGGGTCCTCAGCCCCTGGACCCCTGCTCGCTGGCTCATCTCGAGTCTGGGTGCCGGGTGGGAGCTGCAGGGCTTTGGGTGCAACGCGGTGCTGGGGAGAGGCAGCTCCTGGGGCACCCGTCCCCTCCCAGCTCTCGGACCCACGGTGCACTGGGGGCTGGGGGGTGTGGGTGCTGTGCGGGGCACGTTGTGGGTTGCACGCGCTCTGCCCTGGCTGGGTGGGGCAGGGGCTTTGCGTAGCTCAGGGGGGCTGTGAGAAATCAGGAGGTGGCTTTCCAAATGTTTGTGGGGTGGCCCTGTGGCCAGAAGGAGCTGGGAAGAGGCAGTGTGGCAACGAGTGCCCCCTGTGCTGGGGATGGGGGTGGGTTATGATTGAGGCTGCCCGTGCCCTCGCTGCAGGAAGCTGGGTGTCCCCTGAGCCACACATGGGCATGTCCCTGTGCAGGCAGGGCCACCACTGCTGCCACTCCTTGTCAGGTGCTCTGCTGGGGCTGGGCCTGGCCAGCGCTGGGTAAGCAGGATTCGGGCAGGGCCAGCCGGCTGGTGTCTCCCCGCGGGGTGGGAAGTGCCCTCGGTGCCCGGCACGGCTGGTGCAGGTGGGGCAGCGGGTCCAAAGCTCTCCCTGCCCAGGCGGCGGGCGGGCCAGGGTGTGTGGGTGAGCTGCAGGGTGGCTTCAGTCTGCCGGCGGGTTTGGGGCTGGGTGGTGAGACCCTGCGCTTGGGGGGCATCGCGCACCCCGCTTGGGAACGAGTTAGAGTAGGTACTGAGGCCGGGGGAGACCAGGTGGCACTGCCAGGAGGGGCTGCGTCCAGGGCTGGTGTGACCTCCCCAGTGTGCCAGTGCCTGGTGTGGGCTGGGGGCTCACAGTGCGTGTGTGTCCCCAGCTCTCCATGTACAAGCTCCCTGAGCCCTGTATGTCCCTGAAATAAAGGCCTAGAATGATGCCCGCCTGCCTCTGTGCTCAGCTGGCACGCAGGAGGGGAGGACAGCACCCTGTGGTGCCACCCCACTTGCCACGACTGGGCATTGCTCCAAGTCAGCGCAGTGGGGACCCTGGCATGGGGACAGGACACAGCACAGCACTGCCTGCCCCCCTGCCTGTGGTCGGGGAGACCCCACAGTGGCACCTGTGACCCTGCTGGTGGCACCCGTGTCCCCGTGGATGGACAAGACCCACTGAAAGCAGCAGCATTTTATTACCGCAGGGGTTTCCATGGGAGAGAGGGTACCACAGCCGCTCCCGACGGACATTTCCCAGTCCCTGAACCACTGGGAACACGGCACGATGCTTCTTGGAGAGCATCGCCCATCCCAACACTTGTCCATCACACAGGATAAATGTCCCTGCCACTGATGGCGAGGGAGGAGGGCCCAGCACTCAAGGTTCCCAGGCACGGTGGGCAGGGTGTCCCCTGGTGATGGCTTTTCCTCCACGGAGCATGCTGCCAGGAGCCAGCTCCTGTCTTTCCCACCAAGACCTCATCTCTGGTCCCACCATTAAGCCTGGGCTCCTCTGGCCGTGATCTCGGTTCACGTGGCCCCACGGGGAACAGGGAGCCCACCTTTGCTGGCCTGTGGCCCTGCTCAGATGTCATCCTCTGTCACCAGGCAGTAGAAGTCTGTGCGGGCGCCGTAGTTACGCGATCCCAGGTCTGAGACGTCGATCTCGGGTCGCTGGCTGTCCCTCGGCTGCGCGTCCTCCTTCGCACTGGCAGCCAAAGCCATGGGGGTGTTGGGGCCGCCGATGCGGGGAGGGGGGGAGCTTCTGAAAATGCCTCCTCGGAGGCCTGGAAGGAGCAGGGAGAGGGGTTTTAGGGGATGCGGAAGGGGCTAAACCCCACCAGGCTGGCACAGGACGGTGAAGCAAAGCCCAAAGGTGACCTTCAGTGCACATCTGAGTATTCCCCCCACCCCCAGGAGAAGAAATAGGGGACAAGGACCTGTGCCAAGGTCCCCATCAGGGTGGAGGTCTCCGTCGCTGTCCAAGTAGCTGCTGTGCAGGATCAGCATGGGGTCCTTGTCCTCCTGCAGCTGGGTCTGCGGGTCCCCCATGGTCGCCTGGAAGGACACCTTGCGGGGCAGGGCCAGGCACAGCTCCTTCCAGAACTCGGATGACGGGGTCTGCGTGTGGCAGGGGGCAGATGAGCCGTGTCAGGACCACCGCGAAGCGCAGCCTGGCCCTGTGCAGGGCTGGGGAAGGCTCTGTGGGGTTCAGCTCTCCTGGCGCTGGGAGCTGAGCCAAGGCGAGGGCTGTGCTGCCTGCGCAGCAGCATGTGTCGGCGTGCCCGCGCTGGGAGAAACCGGCCTGACCTGCTGGAATGCTCCCCAGGGCTTCAGCTCCATGCCTGGCCCCAAAAGGGCCAGAGCAGCCAAAGCTTCACGCCAAGAGCTGGGGCTTCACCCAGCACCACGGCCAGAGGAGACCCCAGAGCTCCTGATCCCACGGGTGCGGAGCACAAGCACCCAAATCCAGGGCTGGTTTTGTTGGCTTTTCTAAATCGCCTCTAACAGATGAGCGCCCTGACCTGCTTTCTGGCAGCACTGCAGGCACCGGGAGCAGCCCCGGAGCGTCATGGGGAAGCTGACACACAAAATGGGGTGCTGGGGACAGAAGAGGGGTTGCCGGGGGCCAGGGCTGTGCCCAGCTCTCACCATGGAGCCAGCTCTCCACACCAGCAATGTCACCGCGTTCCGGTGCTGCTTCAGCAGGCTGATGGCAGGGTGGGTGATCTCCCGGTACTGGCTCTCGAAGACAATGAAGATGGGCTTCTTGGAAAGCTCCAGCAGCCTCCAGAGCCCTTCCCTGCGAGACAAGCACGCGGCAGGAGGTCACAGGGCCTGCTGGCTCCTCTCGCCCAGGAGCAGGCTGGAGCCGCTCCTACCTGAAGCTGCTGTTGCACCAGTCTTGCTCCAGGTACGCGACGGAGAGGACCACGATGAGACGGCGGCACCGGCTCACGTTCATGATCAGGTCAGCTGATGGCTCTGCAGGAAAAGGGATTTCAAGCCCCCGGGGTGCTACTGTTGCCCCTCTGCCCAACCCCAGGCGGGTCTGGTGCCCACCTGAGTTGGGCAGGATGGTTTGCTCATCCAGGAAGAGCTTGTAGCCGTAGCGGTTCTCCAGCTGCGGCTTCACGATGAAGTGGACGAACTTCCGGTCATCGGGGCTGGTGGTGTGGGAGACGTAGGCGTCGTACAGCTTCCCATCTGCGGAGAGCAGGGGGGAGAGGGGGGGTGGTGCTGGGGCAGATTCCTCATGTCAACGAGCTCCTGGTCTGGGAGAGGCTTCTCCCAAGAGGGGCATCCCCTCTGTGCCCTTCCCCAGCTTCTCACCGTTGATCTCCAGCTCGCCGTAGCGGTTCCGGTACCAGAGAAGCATGGTCAGGCGGCATCGGACGTACAGCCCAGCCAGGAGCACCAGGAGTGCCAGGACCAGGAGGGCTGCCAGCACCGCCAGCACATGCCCTGCTGCCTCTGCAAGGACAGGGAGGGACATGGTGAGCGTGGCCGGCGGCACCCGGTTCAGGGTTTCTGGGTTTGGTGTAGGTCTGCACCCTGATGCCTCTGTTCCTGCCCTAGTCAGGCAGCCCCTCCTGGGAGGTGTTCCTTCTTCGTGTCCCTACCCGCTCGCCGCAGGGTGAAGGTGGCTGTGGCGTTGCTGACCCAGCAGGCAAACACCCCGAAGTCGGCCTTGCTCGTGAGGTTGAGCTGCAGGACGCTGGCGAGGAGCCGCTCCGAGGCGTTTTGGGCAAACCTGGGGTGGGGAGAGAGGGGGGCCCCTGGGCAGCACAGGAACCCACCCTGATGGACAGGCAGATGGACGGACGTACCCAGGGCAGGCTCCTTACCAGGTGGTGTCCTGGCTGCTCTTACTGCCCAGCCACTGCCCATCTTTGGTCCAGGTGGGGACGGGCTCGCAGTGCTCGGCAGCTGCCCAGCGCACGGTGCAGTTCAGCTCTACCCGGCTCCCCAGCGCCAGCTCCAGCGTCTTGTTGCTGGCCGGGACGAGGATTTCAGGGGGCACACTGCAAAGGTCTGGGGGCACAGCAGGAAGGAGGTTTCAGATGGGAAAGCTGATCCAGCTCCTGGCTGGGTGGGCAAATGTCGCAGCCATCCCAGCTTCCCCAGAAAAACAAGCTCTGCTGCGGGGGTCTGGCACCAAGCGATGCTTGCATCTGGTTTGCAACAGGCTGAGCCAGTTTGGGGGGCTGGGACAGACCCTCGCCCACCCTACAAGGTGAAGCTGGAGCAGGAAGATGGACCCATGACAGCAAGGGGTCCTTCCCAGCTGGGAGCAGGTGCAAGTGCGGGTTTTGGAGCCTACCTGCCATGGCGTGCTCGGGCGAGGCGCGGGGGAGCTGCCGGCAGCAGCGACGTGCCGCTTGCGGCAGGAGGGCCCCGCAGCGCGATGTCTTCCGGGGGGACAAAGTCCACCTTCCACAGCCGCAGGGCAGGCTGGGCCTGGAACAGGTCAGAAACGGCTCTGAGAGCGCTGGTGGCTCCGGGCTGGGCTGGCACTGGGAGCGTCCCAGTGACCCCCGTCACTTGTCGCGGTCACTGGGGCGGGGGGCAGTGGGTGCTGCTCCGTGGTGTAGCCAAAGCCGTGTCTCGGCTGCAGCTTGGTGGCCACCGTGGCACCTGCCCTCCCTGCGCAGCACCGACTCCAGCCTGCCTTTTGTGATTAGTGGTGATTAATGACCAACCGGGGGCTGCAGGGCGTTAAAAACACAGTCCCAGCGCAAACCAGAGGCCTGGGAAAGGAGACGAACTGTGGCTGTAGCTCCACCGTGGAACTGGGGTGCCATGTCCCTGCAGCCGTGTTCGGGGGGCTCACTGGGACCCCCTTCATGCTCCCAGCACCCCCTGGCCTTGGCTCCAGTGCTGCCCCCAGCCTGACATGCCCACGGACATGGGTAATTAAACAGCAGGGCAGTTTATTTATAGCAACGCGTGCGTTCTCTCTCCTGAGCTCACGTGGTGCCCAGCTAAGCCAGGCGGGCGCAGGGCTCCCCTCGCCGCAGGGTGCTGGGTGCTGTGGGACCCCGCGGCTGTGCCTGGGGACGGGTGTGCACAGGGAACGGGGGGACTGTCCCTCGCTGGCACCACACAATCGGTGGCAGTGTTGCTGTAACAGTCCCGGGGGAAGAGGGGTCCATGGAGGATGCCCTGCACCCTGACAATAAATCGCAGCGGTGCTGAGGGGCACCGGGAGCCACCAGAGACACAGAGCCCGGCAGCAGGGTCACAGAATTGTTATCGCTGGAAGAGACCTTTGAGCTTATGGCTTCCAACCCTTCCGCCAGCACTGCCCGGGCACCACTGCCCCCTGTCCCTCAGCACCACAGCTCCACGGGGGGCTTGGAAACCCCTCCAGGGATCACGGGGACGCCCCTCCTGCCCTGGGCAGCCTGGCACAGCCCTGGACAACCCTCCAG
>JANVCC010000266.1:1204229-1228792 GCA_025345505.1 Todiramphus chloris collaris | reverse complement strand
TTCTCTGGCCACGCTCCAGCCCCTCCAGGTCCTGCCGGGAGTGAGGGGCCTGGAACTGATCCCAGGATTTGAGGGTTGGCCTCACCAGCCCTGCCTCTCTGTCCCCAAACACCCGCAGAGCCCGTGGTGCGGGCGTTGTGTCCTCTGGGGCTGAGTGGCAATAACAAGGGTGTCGTTGCTGGTGTTTCTCAAGTGGTGTGTCTGCAGGCACGCCCAGTGCGACTGCAGGGGCCAGGAGGGATAAAAATCTCTCTTGGCTGCCTCTTTGCCCCAGAGTTTCGCTGCTCTGGGTTGCAGGTTCTGGGTACCAGCAGGGCTGCAGGGGCCGGGCTCGTCCCTGGAGGATCCGGGTCTCTCTGCGGGATGAGCTGGGATGGGGCTGTGGCCGCTCGCTGTGGGCAGGGGCAGAGGCACCTCCTGTCCCTTTGGCACGGCAGCCCTGGTGCCAGGCGCGGGGTGAGGCTGTGGGTCAAGGTACGCGGGGGACGCCTGTGGCGTGTGCAGCTTGAGCAGTGCTTTGTAACCCAAAGCATTCCCCGGGTTCTGCTGGGGATGGAAGAGCGAGGGGTGGAGAGGAGCCAGCCCATGAGGCTCTCGCAGGGGGTGGGAGGTGTTACAGCAGGGCGCTGTGGGGTTCCTCTGCCCGGGGTCACCCGTAAATCCTGCCACCCTGACGGCTGGAAATGAGGAAGCCCCAAGAAGGTGCAGCCCAGCAGAGAGCTCATGGAGGCCCCAAACGGGCCCGTGGAGAGGTGCAGCAGGGCACTGCAGGGTGATGGGTGGCCAAAGGGTGGCCAAAGGGTGGGGGGGTGTCGGAGCTGCTGCCCGCAGGGCAGGAGCAGCACAGGTTAACGCCTGGTGTCCTATGTCCTGGGGTTGGGGGCACCCTGGTTTGGGGGCACCCTGGTTTGGGGGCACCCTGAGTGCAGCAGAGGACCCCGCGGTGGCGGGAGATGGTTGGGCTGCGGCGTCCCCTCGGAAGGTGGCCGTGGGGCAGGCGCGAGGCAGGGGGGAGGCACGGGCTGCGTGTGCCGGGGGGCAGCGGGGTTGGTGGGAGCAGGCAGGTCCCTGCGCTGCCCGGCCGAGGGGCCAGCGGTGCGGGAAGGGGAGCGGAGGAGAGCGGCATTTACCTGTGGATCTGCCCTGCCCACCGGCCTCCTGCCAGCCACCTCCCTTGTGTGCCGCTCGAGACGACTGGAGCTGCCAGGTCCGTCCTTGGTTTAGCTCTTTTTTTTGTTTTGTTTTAATAATGTATTTATTTTCCTCCTCCCTGGCTCAGCCCCTGCCCTCTGCCAGGCTCTCCTGCCGCCCCAATCGCCGGGCGCCAGGCTCACGGGAGGGCTTGGCCGTCCCTCCCTCTCGCTGCTCCACCTCCGTCTGCACCTGGGCCTGCCGGGGAAAAGGAGCGAAGAACTGGCTTCAGGGAGGGGAAAGTTAATGGAAAAAAAGAGAGAAAAGGGGAAGGAAGGCGACCCACCCCACCTGCGTGGTGTGTGCAGGTTCCTGGTGCAGAGGAGGAACCCGCGGGCGCTCGGTGGCTGGAAAAGCCCATGGAGGTGTCGGGGCAAAGCGAATCCCACACCGGCAGCATCGGCTCCCCGGGTCAGGGGGGCAGCTGGGGGCTTGACTGGAGTGTGCCCAGGGGCTGGGGGTGTCGGTGCAGAGCAGCAGGGAGAGACGGTTTGGGGGCCAGGGTTTGCTGAGCGCCGGCAAACTCGAGACTCGGGGTTCGTTAGGGTGAGGCACTGGTGTGGGGAGGCTGGGCAGCCAGTGGCTGTGCCCACACGTGTCCTGCGGTCTCCGTCTGCTCCCTTCTCACTCTGACTTTAAAACCTTTGCCTCAAGCTGAAGCCAGTACCATGGGGTGGCTCCTCTGGCTGGAGCTGTCTGTGGGGAGCCAAACCCAGTCGTGACCACTCTGAGCAGCTGGTGATGGCTGGTGACAATAGCCCAAGAGGCAACTCGAGCCCCAGCACACCCCGGGTGAGGGCACTGCCTGCGCCACAACCGCCGAGAGAAACACCAGCCTGACCTGCAGCTGCCCAGCAGCAAAAACATCGGCCAGCATGTGCTTTGGGGCCAAAAAGGGGAGGCAAGAGGCTGTTTTCCTGCTGCAAGGCCCTGGTTCAAGCAGGATCATAGAATCACAGACTGGTTTGGGTGGGAAGGGACCTTCCAAGGCCACCCCATCCAACCCCCCTGCAGGGAGCAGGGCCATCTGCACCTAGAGCAGGGTGCTCAGAGCCCCGGGCAACCTCCCCTGGGATGGTGCCAGGGATGGGGCAGCCACCACCTCTCTGGGCAGCCTGGCACAGGCTCTCCCCACCTTCAATGTAAGAAAAATTGGAGGATTAGAAGCTTGGGGAAAGTGTCAGGGGCTTGGTGCCTTCGCTGAGCTCACCAGTGGCAGCTTTGGCACCGCACCACTGAGGCTGGGGTGGGTGAGCAGGCAGCAGGAAGGGTCCTCTGGCTTTCCACAATCCCTGACTTGGAAAAAACCCCGTTGTAATTTCCTCTTTGCAAAAAACCAGAGTAACCCCCTCTTGAGGAGCGGGGCTGTGGAGTGTGTGGGGGCTGAGCACAGCTTTGTGCTGCTGGGATGGGGCAGGGCAGTGGCCATGGGGCTGTGCCCAGGCAGTGGGCTCAGAGCAGCACGGAACCCTTTGGGTTGGCAGAGCTCGTGGAGCTCCTGGAGTCCACCCGCTGCCCCAGCACTGCCCGGGCACCACTGCCCCCTGTCCCTCAGCACCACAGCTCCACGGGGGGGCTTGGAAACCCCTCCAGGGGTCACGGGGACTCCCCCCCTGCCCTGGGCAGCCTGGCACAGCCCTGGACAACCCTCCAGGGGCTGCAAGAAATTGTCCCTCAGCTCCAACCTCAACCTGCCCGGGGGCAACTCCAGGCCGGTTCCTCTCTGCTATCAAGCAGCAGACAATGCCGCTTCTAACTCTTCCTTTCTCGCTGTTTCCCCAGCGCTGCCCCGCATTCCGCTCGCTGGGCCGGGCCCGGGCTCCCGCCCGCCGTTTCCACGGCAACCGAAAACCGGAAGCGGCTTCCCGCGCGGGGCACGCCGGGAACTGTGGTCCCGTAGCCGCACTTCCGCCCGCGGCCCCAACATGGCGGCGCTGCGGGGGGCAGGGGGCAGCGCTCCCGTGGGGCCTCCCAACGCCCCCGCCCGAGAGCAGAGCGCGGGGCGAGCGGCCCCTTGTCCCGGGGATGTGTGTGTGTGTGTGTGTGTAGGTGTACACAGGTACGTACGGGCCGCGCCAGCGCTGGGGTGCCCAGCGGGACTGGGCAGGGATCGCCCCCTGCGCTGGGCACTGGGGAGGCCGCCCCTCCAGTCCTGGGGTCCGTTCTGGGCCCTCCCTCCCAGCAGGACCTGGAGGGGCTGGAGCGTGGCTGGAGAGGTCTGAGCTCGCTGCTGACCAGGTCTTGGCACGTTTAGCAGCTGGATCTAATGCTGCAGAAGCTGCTCAGAGCTGCCGGGCGACTGTCTGAGGCCATCGATCCGGCATGAAACCGGGGTTCACATCCCCGTAACGAGAGCGTGGCTGCAGAATGAGCTGCCCCCTGGAAACCGACCTTCAGCTGTAGCTGCGGCTCCCCTCTGAGGGGGCACGGATGGCACTGGGGGCACGGCGGGCACTGGTTGGTGTTTCCATCCCCCAGCACGTTTAATGGGGGTTTCCCACCGTGCAAGGCCAAAGAATGAACTTTTCTGTATTCCCCAAGCCAGCATCCGCACTCAGCACCAGCTCTGGGCTACATGCAGCTGCTTCAGCTCCAGCCCTCTTTGATTATTCCCCTTAAGATGAAAAAGGGTTTTGGGGATGATTTCCTTGGGTGAAGTAGATGGCAAAGGAGGTGACGCTGGTGTGAATACAGTGACTCAGTGGCAGCTGAAGGTCTGGCTGCCCGTGTCCGTGCAGGTGTTGTGTTTATTTACCACTCTGCTCATGGCTGTTGAGCCAGGCACGGCCGTTGGGTGCTCAGGGCAGGGGCCGAGCTCCACCGCGCCCAGAGCTGGGCTCATGGTCAGACTAACGGTGGCATTTCTCCCAGAGTCCCTGAAGGGAGCAGGTTGGAGCTGCAGGCAGGTGGTGGTCATGGTGAAGGATGCAGGACTCGAGCTTCGCAGCAGTGCAAGAGCTGGTGAAGGTGGAGGAAAAAGGGGCCAAGGTGCAGAGCAAGCTGGAGAAGGAGCTGCAACGAGGTAACTGGCAGCCCCCGTGATGCGAGCGGCTCGTTCAAGGGTGGTTGACGAGGAAGCCAGGTCGTGTCCTGCAGACCCGCGTCACCCTCGCCCGGCACCGGCTGGAGGCTGTGCCGGTTGGTCCCCAGTGCCAAAGCCCTTCCCCAGCTACTCGGCGTGAGGGGAAGGCACCATCCCCAGCTCCGCCACAGCTTCCCTGCTCGTCACTGCCACACAAGCCAGGAAACGTCCTGCCCCTGCAAAGCCACGGTTGCCTCTCGATTCCAGCTCCAGTCCAGGCTCGGTCACAGCCGGGACACGCGGCCCGTTCAGCTCTGGGTCCTCCCGCACCCACGGCGCTGCCGGGCTGGGGACGAGGGCTCAGCTCTGTGGGTCTCCTCAGCGAGCGGTGGCTACACCTCGGTGGAGTAGTACTGGATTATGCTGGGGGAGACAGGAGAGGGGTGCAGTGGAAGGGAGCCATCGAACTGGGAAGTGATGGGGAGGTGTGGAAAATAGAGGGGGAACGGGCCCATTTGCCAAAAATAAATGGAGAAAAGTGACCACGCTGCTTGTGGGGAGTCCCTGTTTGTTTGTGGGGAGTCCCTGTCTGTGGGAATCTCTCTGTCAAGGGGAAGCCAGCGCTCCAAGCTGGGGTGCTCATGGAGCCCCGCTGCTCCCACCTGACTTCTGGGGCGGGTGACAGCGAGGAGGGTCCAGCTGAGCCCTCCTCTGTGAGGGACAGCAGCACCAGTGCTGCCAGCCTGCGGTTCTCAGCTACTGGTTCTGTTTCCAGATGAAATAATAACTATTTTTTTTTGTTTTTTTAAACAAAGTTTAAATGTAAAATCTGGGCAAAATTGCTCCCTGTTTAACCTGAAGCTTTCCTTTTTCTGAAGGACAAGCCAAAGCCCAGCAACCCCTGCCTCTGGTGAGCACTGGTGTTGAACTGCTCAGGTGGGAGCCATTTCACTGCCCACGAGTGTCTGAAAGCCACCTGGGCTAGTGAGCGTGGCCACGGGCACGGAGGGGGCGGGGAGGGAGGGATCCTCTCTGTGGGAGATGCAGCTCGTCTGGAAAAGAACATTTCCTGCTGCAGGCCCCGGGGAGCAGAGGCTGGGCTGGGGGAGAAGCCACCCTGAGAAGGGTGCTGGAGGAGCTGCGCTGGGGCAGGCGCTCACAGCCCCAGCTTCCCACGGCCAGCAGTGAGTGTCAGCCTGACCCAGCCGCGGGGCTCTGGCGGTGGGCGTCAGCCTGGCCGCGGGGCTCGGGAGCGCAGGGGTCCTGCAGCCAGGCAGATCTGCTGGGCTCTGCCCTCTCTGAGCACAGCAGCCCCTGGGGGTTCACCCACCTCATTTTTTTATGAAGGTTGTTGTGTTTTTTGCGCAGAAATGTGTTCTTAACCTTCTGGGGCACGTCGGGGATGTACCAGGCTGCGATCAGCTTTACGCACAGAGCCACGTGCTGCGGAAAGCAAAGGACCCACTGTGGCAGGGAGGCCCTCCCCAGGCTGGGGAACGTGGCCCGGTTCCCCCTGCCACCACCATCCCCCTGCGTGCCCTGGCCTCCTCCTGGGGCACCCACCTCGAAGAGGATAAGGAAGGCGAGCCGGGCCGCGAAGACGTGCCAGAACTGGACCGTGTAGCTGTAGTCGTTGGCATTCCTGTAATCCCGGTACCTGCAGCACAGCCCTGTTGGTGCCAGCCCACGCTCCCCCCTGTGCCAGGGCTCTGTGGGGGGCCGAGAGGAGCCCCAGCAGCTCCCCCCGCACGGCTGCCTCCCAGCCCTGCTCCCTGGCTGCAGGCTGGATGTCACGGTGAGGGGTGAGGGGCCTGCTGGGGGGAGCGCTGGCAAGCTATGGCCACGGGGCACTGTTACCTGCACTCCTTGATCTGGTGCCCAGTGAATTCCGGTGGCATTTCGGGCATCCTCGTGTGGGGCTCGAAGTCCCGGATGCGGAAGATGGAGAGGCTGTGGTTGATGTAGCCTGTGGAGCAACTGCAGGGGGGGAGATCAGGTTGGCACACGCCGGCCGGGGGGGTTGTGGCCCCAAGAGCTGCAGCTCTTGTGTTTTCCTGGAGCAGGAAACTCAAATGCCTGGAGGACTCAAACGCCTCTTGGTCTGCTGGCAGCTTCTGTTTCTCCCGTGTCCCTGGTGTGCGAGTCTCGGGTGGCCAGCAGTCGGGTGGCCAGTAGTCACCTGGGTTGCTCTCAGTAGCATGGTTGGGCACAGACCGTAGC
The DNA here is from genome assembly GCA_025345505.1 of Todiramphus chloris collaris. Classification (NCBI taxonomy): domain Eukaryota; kingdom Metazoa; phylum Chordata; class Aves; order Coraciiformes; family Alcedinidae; genus Todiramphus; species Todiramphus chloris. The sequence continues at coordinate 1,222,359 of JANVCC010000266.1, read as the reverse complement.
CTCCCATTCTGGGGAGCCATTGCCTCCCCTCCCCTCCCCTCCCCAGCTGCCCCTGTTTACAAAACCTGGGGGAAATGAAGGTCTGAGACTTGTGCTGAGTTTGGCTGAACTTGGCCAGTGAGCTAAGGCCTGGAGGAGAAGGGGGAGGGCAAGAGGGAGCATCCCCCAGGCAGCTCTGCGGCTCTCCCATGGTGCGCTTCCCGTTCAGGGCTCCCAGTTTACCCACCACGGGGATGGTGGGAGCGGGAGGCCGGCTGGGTGCTGAAGATGGTGCCATCTGGAAAGCTTTCCCTCCCCCATCCCCCCCGCCGTGGGGACCACTCAGATGCCTGGTGCCTCTGTGCCAGTGGCACTGGGGCGGGCGGGGGCCCCGGGCTGGCAGCACTCACTCCACGCCGGTGCTGTTCTCCGCTGCACAGGGGCTGTACATGTACTTGTAGACCTGCATGGGGATGAAGTCGGATGTGATGGCGATGACCAGGCCGTTCCCGATGACAGCCAGGATGCCGACAGCCTCCAGCACCTGCAGCCAGATCCCTGTGGGAGAGGGGTGAGCGGTGAGGCCCCTCAGGGAGCTCGCTGCCACTGCCCGGGGCTCCCAGGCTCTCAGGGACAGGTTGGCGAGGGCAGAGGAGGTCAAGGCAGGAGGCCCCCGAGCTGCCCCTCGGCTCTGCAGGCTCTGAAGCTGCTTCTCCGGCCCAGCCCGCAGCTCTCCCTGGGCACCCTTGCTCTGCGGGCAGGAGGAGCCCGTCCCTGGCACAGGGATGCTCGAGGGCTTCGCACCAGGGACAGGGCTCGGCGCTGGCACCGTTCGCACGAGCGGTGGCTCTGTTTGGGCCGTGCCTCACCAATGTCGTTGGCCTTCCTGGGCACCATGCGCCGGTACAGCCGCGTCATCTTGATGGCGTCCATGTGGATCTCTACCAGGTTGTTGCAGAAGGCCAGCAGCGGGGCCAGCGGGAAGGCGGCGACGAAAATGGTGGTGTAGCTGTACTGGATCGCTGCGGAGGGGAAAGGCCGGGCACGGGTGTGAGGCCACGGCAGAGGGGACGTCCCACAGGGTCCCGACCGCTGCTGGGGTGTGTCCTGCTCTGTCAGCTGTGTCAGAGGGGCTGTGCGGGGCTGAAAGGGGGAGACGGACCTGTCTGCATGTGTCCCGCACCCACAGGGGACACCCACCTCTCACAGGGCTGTTGGGGGGGCAGGTCTGGGGGTCTCACAGGGCACTGGCTGAGCCATCCCAGCAGAAGGACTGCTCTGGGGTTACAGCCACCACCCTGACCCTCCCGAGGCAGAAGAAGGTCCTGGGCATGGGCATGAGGCCAGCAGAGTTGCCACCCCTGTCTAGCTTTGGGAATAGTCTCCTGGGTGTGCTGGAGCTCTCGGAGCAGGGCTGGGCACACAGCTGGGTCTCAGAGCTCTCCCTGCCCTCTGTACGGGCTCCCCAGCATCGGGTAGCCTCCAGCCAGGGAGGACATGTGGCTCTGCACCCCACATCCCTCCTCGCTTGACCCCTGCCCCACGTACCCATCTCCAAGAACTCGTCAAGCAAGCTGAAGACATTGACCTCCTTGAGTTCATAGTTGCTCTGCCAGTGCCTCTTGCAGGGGTCCTCGGCCACCTCCTCCTCCCCTAACATCAGGCTCCTCTTCCTGGGGCGCTGTGTCCTGCGTAGCTTGTGGCCTATCCAGCTGCAGGGGGAGGGAGGGCTTGGTCCGGCTGCGGGGCTGAGCTGCTGCCAGCGCCAGCCCTGGAGACCCGAGGAAGGACGAGGAGGAAATCTTGGCCCAAAGACCAGGGTTGGTCTCTGTAGGATCTGGGAAGCCACCCTGAGTGCGAGAGCAGCAGGGAGTGTCCCGCGGGCTGGAGGAAAGCTTACGGGATGAGGTACTCCATCACGTTGCTGATGGTCTGCTTCAGCACCATGATGATGGCCATCTGGATGAAGAGGTCGGTGATGCAGCCGCTGGGGTGACACTGGAAAGGGACAAGAGGAGAGGGGCTCTGCCTTGCGGCCCAGCCCCAGGGACTGCTCCCCCAGGGCAGGTACTACAGGAGGAAGCTGAGATTCCTTGCTGGGCAGGAGGGAAAGGAAGAGCAGGAGCTGAGGTCAGAAGGCTTTATGGCAGGTCCCTCACCTCCTCCAGCCTCCACTTGCCAGCAACGCGCACGTAGTTCCCTGGGTGGCCGTTGATCCTGAGCAAAGAAGCGGCAACAGCGATACCTGTTGGGCTCTGCCGTTGCCCCCCTTGGATGAATGTCCAGGTGTGGGCACCATCCTCCAGGCACTGGTGGAGAGGCTGGGGGCTTCCCCCACCCACCATGCCCCTGGGGAAAAGTCATGGCCCTCCCAAGGTCCCACGTGTGCTCCCTGTGCCTGGCGGGGACAGTAGAGGCACTGGGCTGGCCCCAGACCCTGGGGCAAGCCGGGGACCCAGGCTCCCCTCTGCTCCTCCCGGGCCCCCAGCCACCACTCACCGTCCCAGGAAAAAGGCGATGTAGATGAGCGAAGAGAAGTTTGTGAAGAACTGGAAGGTGAAGATCTTCACAATGAAGTTGTTCTCACGCTGGGAGAAGGTCCGTGGTTTCTCTGAGGAAGGGAGCAAAGACCAGGGGCCTCAGTAACGGAGTGCTGGGACCTTGTCCTGCTCCCCCTTGGATGCCGCAGCAGCTCTGTGAAGGCTGGAAGAGCGTCTCTGTGCCTCCTGGAGCCTTCTCTGCCTTCCACCTGAGCCCTGTGGTGGAGCTGAGCCCAGCCAGGCAGAGAGGTCCCTCAGAGCCGTGAGCTGGGGGAGACGGGGGCCCTTCAGCTGGGAGGATAACCATGTCAGGAGCTCTCCTGCCGCTCTGGTGGCTTCCTGCCCCTGCCAGCTCTCGGCCCCATGGGGTGCGTGCCCCGTGGGACGGCTGGCTGGCAGCACGGGGGCCGTGGGTCACCTCGGGTGTTGGAGGGTGGCTGTCCCCCGGGGACCTGCGCAGCCAGAGCTGCCCGATCCGTGCTTTCTGACAGCGGAGGAGGGGAAGGGGCCGGGGCCTGGCTGCGCTCGGGGACCAAGGGGATGCTGCTGGTCAGCTCGGGGCCACGGGCACACAGCCCCAGTTCCCTTACCCAGGTCGCAGAGGAAGAGGGCCACCTGCCTGTTGACCTGCAGGAGAGAGGCAGAAAGTATGGGGGGGGCTGATGGAGGAGAGGCGAGGAGAAGCCCCTCTGCCCGCCCCGCACCTTGGTCATGACGACGATGGTGAGGTAGTGCAGCACGGCCCCCGTGATCACGGCCACCGTGTTGGCCTGCTCGCGGAGCAGCTCGAAGTGGCTCTGGGAGAAGAACGCCGTGGCTATCACCCGGTAAATGACGAGCGCGTGGGCGATGCCGATCAGCACGGCGATCTGTGGAGGGGGGCAGCGGGGCGGTGAGGAGCCGTGCCTGGAGGACGCGTGCTCCAGCCCACCGGAGGAACACCGGCCCTTCAAACCCTGGCTCTCTTCCCCAGAGCTCGTCTGGGAGCGGCCTCGTGCGCAAGCCAGCGCTCTTCAGCGAGGGACCAAGTTCAGCAGGTGGGTGTCTCCACCTGAACCACTCATCGAGGCTCTCCATCGGCCCGCGAGGAGAAACCAGGGCACCAAAGGTTTGCCTGTTCCTGCTCTCTGTGTTACAGCCTCAGCCCTCACCGCCCGCTGTGGCGAGAGCAGAGCCTCCAGCCCAGGTCCCCGGAGCGGGGTTCGCCTGTCCCATCAGCACAGCCGGGGGTCGGGAGGCCCCTGGCGCCTCGTGACGGGCACGGACCTGCCCTGACAGCCTGGTCTCTGCCTCTGCTCCGGCAGTGGGACGCTCTGAGGTGATGTTCTTGTAGCAGAGGAGGGAGGGAAAGAGGAAAGCCCATGTGTCCTTAAACCAGATCTTCCCGTGGTCAGCCCGGCACGTACCATCAGCAGAACCAAGAGCAGGACGATGGTGCTGCGGAAGTAGGAGTGATGGTGCTTCTGGGGCTCGTGCTGCAAGTTATTGATCAGCTGCAGCGCCAGCTCCTCCTTAAAAAAATAAAAGCCGTTTTAAAAATCAAAGAATGGGCAAGAAAGGGTCAATCAGAGCTGTGCTCAGGCAGTGGAAACCGTGGAGGTTGTTAATGGGTATGGGACAGGCAGTGGAAACCGAGGAGTCGTTGTGTTAATGGGTATGGGACAGGCAGTGGAAACCGAGGAGTCGTTGTGTTAATGGGTATGGGACAGGCAGTGGAAACCGAGGAGTCGTTGTGTTAATGGGTATGGGACGAGCAGCACCAAGGAGGGTGGGGATGAGCACCCAACCCACAAGAGCATGGCCAGTCCTGATGGAGCTCAAGCCCCCGTGCGGGTGGAGAGGTGAGGGGCTGACATCTGCTTAACACCCCGTCTCTCCCGGGACTGTCAGATGTCGCTCTGCTGCTAAAGTGTCTCCATGAGATGTTTACATCTACAGAGCATCAGGGTGGGCACGGGGGTCCCTGTGATGTGTCTTTTCCGTGGGTCCAGCTGAGTCCTGCCCGGAACAGGGAAGCACTACGTGGCCAGATGATGCCCTCACCTCTTCCTCGTCCCACCTGTACAGCTCCCAGTCGGTGACCACGGTGGCTCTCTCCCTCTTCCACAGCTCCAGGAACACGGTGGCTGTGGGGAGAAGGGGAGGGTGCTGTGGTGCTCAGGGGTGGCTCTGGGGATGAAGTCAGCCCCCTGTCCCCCAGAACAGGATGGACGGTCACGTCACCATCCAGCCTGGCCCACGGAGGACAGGCAGACACCTCTGCACCTCGGTGCCCAGGAAGGGCCCTGGGCACGCAGTGGCGAGTGTGGGCCCCTCGTGGGGATGGGGATGGAGACAGTGGGTGAGTCGTGGCTGGGGTCGGGCCAGCTCTGGTGTCTGCAGGGGATCTGGCATAAACCAGAGCCGCTGTGTGGACACTTCTACACGGCTCAGCCAGGCACAGCATTCTGGATTAATTGAAAATACACTTTTTCTTTTAGTGGACTTGGTGTCTTGTGCTGCACCTCAGCACGGCTGTGCCGCTGCCAGCCCGCTCACAACCACCCCTCACTTCATCTGGATGGACCCTCCTGAGCTGCTCCCGGTGTGAACCAGCCCACGGCAGCACCCAGACCCTGCCCGTAGCCTTGCGGGAGCCCCAGCGCAGCCCACACTCTGCTGGTGCCCGTAGCTGGAAGGGCTTCGCTAGAGCCAAAGGAGATGTGCAGCCCAGAGCTCTGCCCTGCTTGTTCCTCAGCAGCTGGGAGACCGTGCAGCAGCCTGGGGAGGTTAGTGAGGGATCTGGTGGTCCCTCCTCCCCGATGCTGCCACCACTTAGAGGCAGCTGCTGGAAAAGCCCACCCAGAGAAGCTGTTGTGTGCTTTGCAGGAGGTTGTGGTGGGTGAAGGAGGAAAAGCTTCCAGGCAGGGCAGGTAAGGTGTGTTTGGGGAGCTAAAGGAAGTTGCTGGGGTGATTTTGTTCCTTGCCTTGTCTGGAAGGGGAGCCGGTGACCCTGCAAGAGGAGGAGATGAGGACTAAGAAGCCCCTGAATGGTGAAGCTGTGTTGGTGTCCAGTTTTCCTCCACCTGCTCTCCCCCTAAGCCACAGTGGGCTGTGTGTGCTTGGCACCAAGACATTGACACCTACCCCAGGCTGCCATGAATATGGCAAACAAAACTGTCCCCCCGTTGTCAATCGTGTGAGTGACCTGGAGAAGATCAAGGAAGACTGTGATGGGGCAGAAGGGTGCAGGGACTGTGGCACATCATGGTCTGGGGAGACGCCTCTGCAGTCAGCGGTCCTCTTGCCACCCTGGTCCCCCAGCAGGGTAAAGATGCTGCAGGAAGGAAAAATGCAGGGAGGGGGTGAGCACTGGGATGGACTCGTTAGTGGCAAACTCTTCCCCGGTGGTGGAGGTTGTGATCTGGTTGTACCTTGTTACAGAAGTCAGTGGAGATTTCCTTGTGGGGTGGCTTTTCTTTCTAGTGGTGTAGGAACAGCCCAAGCTGGGAGCATCTCCCCATCCTTTGCCCGGAGCCTGTCTTGGGGAGGGGGCTACTTACCTTGGCATAGGTGCAGGTGTCAGAGAGGAGCCAGAACGGGCACTTCTGGTCACAGAGAGGGCACATGATGGTGTTATTGGCTTCACAGATCTCCTTGCTGGAAAGAAGCAAGCAGAGGGAAGCAAAGGGGAATAACCAGCTCAGAGCCACATGCAGAGCAAAGACTTGTGGGAGGGATGCTTTTGGCATCCCCAGCTGCCTTACCTCACCTGGTTGAAGCTGAAAAATGTGATCCCAGCCACGAAGACCAACACCCCGGCCACCGCAGCGATGCCCAGCAGGTAGGTGTACCAGCCCAGCCAGGCAAAGTACAAGGCTACCTTCTCACCAAAATAGCACCTAGAAGGAAGCGTGAGATGTGGTTTGCAGCCAGCGGAGGAGGTGACACTCTTAGGGGTCGCTAGGAGATGCTCTTCCATCCCAAAGGCATATTGGGTCCAGGAGGAGCAGAATCCTAGAGCCCAGAGGGTCTATCCCAGGGGAGGTTCCTGGATGTGGTCAGCTTGACCATGGGCCAGGTAAGAGGGGTGGGAGCAGCTGAGAGACCGATCTGCGGTCAGTGCCTGAGGGGCTGCAGGGTGCCAGGTTTCCACCCGCAGCGCTTCCCCCGGCTGGGCTCGGCCATCTCCCTGCAGCACGTTTGTGTCTCATTATGGTGGCAATATCTCTGTTTCTCTGGTGTGGGGAAGGGGGCTGGGGTGAGAAATGGTGGTAACTGCTGGCTGGTGGATCTGCCTCCCCTCCTGCATTCCAGAGGAATTCACTTTCTGGGGATGTGCTCCCTGGCCTGTGGTTAAAATGAACAAAAACCCCCCATGTTCCTTCCCCTCCCACCTCCCGATTTCATATTCAGCCCCTTCATCCTCCCGTGACAGCAGAAGTCACGATGCGTTGGCCTTAGAAATGATGAGTTGTTTGACCTTGAGCTCCACGGAGGCATCAGGAGTCCCTGGTGCCTCTGTCAGGCTTGTAAACAGTAGCAGGAGCTTAAGGAAGGAGAGCACATCCCCAGTCTGACACTCATCTCCCAGCAGCTTTATGCAGCAGTGTGATGTTTCTGCCCTCCTTCCCCAGACCACGGCGGGCTGCTTCTCTCCCCCTTCTACAAGGAGGGCTGTGCTCTTCCCTGGGTTTTGATGTGGTTCCAGGAGCCCCTTGGCTGCCGTCAATGCCCAGGTTCCGCCTCAGGCTGGACGTGCTGCCCTGAGCCGCTGGTCCCACCTCACCTCCCTTGGAATGTGTGGTTGGAGAGGAACCGGGTTAATTAAAAACCGTGCGGACGCGGGGGCTGTTTCGCACTGCAGAGTTAGCAGATGGAGCTCGGTGCCACCGGGATGCCCCTCGGGCAGAGAGCTCTGCAGGCTGCAGCAGAAGCCCGACGTGTGCGGGATGAGCCGGGATCAGAGCCACGGTTTAATAGAAGATGCAGGAGCCTGGCAAAGGGTGTCAAGCTCCCTGGGCTTCAGGGGGGAGCCCTTGGTCGGAGGGATCTGCTGCATCTCTCCTGCCTGTGTTACCTGATCATCTCAATCGGCTGCTGGTGAAACACAGCCCTCCAGTGAGCCCATCTCTCCTTTAGGAATTCCCTCACCTCTTCCTTCTGCGCAGCAGAGAAGTCAGTCGGACACAGGAATATCAGGGCAACCTTAGCCCCCAGCCCAGCTCCCAGGCTGCCGTTGGGAGCTGTGGCAGCCCCTTCATCCAGAGAGGTCTTGATGCAGCCCCAGGTACCCACAGGCCTCCCCACCCTGCTCTTGCTCCTCCACCTCCCGTGGCTTTTCCTCCCAGGCGCCCCCGTGCCCGGTCTCACCTCGTGCAAGGGGAACGATGCCTTAAAAACCTTCTTCTTCTCCAGGTCGTGCAGCTTCTCTGGCAGCAGAGCAGAAGGGAGAGGATTAGTGAAGGTTTGCTCTTGCCCCTGGCACTCCCTGCCAGGCAGAACCACCCCGAGCCCTTTTGGAGCCTTTGAGGGGGGCAGAGAGACGCCTGTTTGAGGCTGAGCTGTTCGGAGGGGGCCAGTGCCAGTCCTTGTGCCTGTGCCACTCTGCCAGACTGCCACAGGCGCAGAACCAGCAAGGAAGAGCCAGCGCTCGCTGCCTTGCTCCTCCTGGGGTGCTGGCGAGGGATGAGCCCTCGGGGGCTGCGGGAGAGCTGCGGTGGGCAGCAGAGCTCAGGGGGTTGGGGAGAAGGAGAAGAGGGGCCCTTGCTGGTTCCTGCAGCGTGCATCTCCCAGCCTCTGGATGCAGCAGCAAATTCACTGGTCCGAGCTGCACTCGGACCCTCTCCCCCCTCCTGCTCCTGCCCAGGGGTGGTGGGTGAGCTGGGGATGCCCATGCCAAGGCTGGCTGCAGATCCAGGCTGGGCATTGCCCCTGCTGCCCCCTTCCCTTACCGAGGTCAGACGTCACCGTGTTCTGCAGGACGAAGTTGACGATCTGTATCCTGAGCAAGGAGAAACTTGGGTTAGAGGCTGCTCTGGGGATACAGGCTTGTGTGGAGTGGCCCTGGGAAACGGGCGGGGGGAGAAGGGGGGCACCAGAATCCAGGGGACTAAAAGGGGAGGAAAGGGCGAGCTGGCTGTGGGCAGAGAGAAGCTGGCGACTTTGCCCGTGGTAGGTGGAGGTGGCTTGTGGAGAACGACAAAGCTGCCACCACTTTGAGCTGAGCTGGGAAGAGGCTGCTGGTGCGGAGGAAGGGAAGCTGCTGGAATTCAAGAGCCCAGTTCAGCACCCACCTGGTGGTCACTGGTATGTCATGCTGGCCATCAGCGTTTTGTGACCTGCTGTCGGGGTTCCTCAGGAGTGACTGGTATTTCTGGAAGATCTGTTCTGGGGCACGGACTCCGTAAAACAGCTGCTTGTCCTCAATTTTCTAGTGGGTGGAAGAGAAGGGAAGAGTGCTGGTGGAGCCGGAGGGGCAGGGAAAGCATCAGAGCTGCAAGGGCCAGGGCTCCCCTGTTGAGCAAGTGGTTTATTTTCCATCATGGTTACAGTGACCAGCTCAATGGTTCAGATCCCTCCCATCTGCTGTGATGTAGGAGCCCAGACCAGGCTACACAAGATAGCCAAGTATCTGCTGCCTTCCCCTCACCTTGATGGTGAACCCTTTCTTGCTCAGCTCATCCAGGAACTTCTTCCTCTTGATCTCCTTCTCGCTGCCCATTTCGTGGATGTCGCTTACCAGGACGAAATCCCACTTCTCTTCATCCTGCCCAGAGGAAACACCAGGGAATATATGGGGGTAGTGAGCCAAGAGCTCTTCCTCTCAGCTCCAGCCTCTCAGAAGGTGGGACCTTCATCATGACTGTGTAGAGGGTCTCTGGGAACTGGGGGTGAGCAGGAGAGCGGCGATGGGGAAACCGAGGCAGCTGGTGCCTCGACACGGCCCCGCTCCCCTCTTTGAGCTGTCCCCGAGTGCAGGGGGAGCAGAGCTTACTGGGGGTGCAAACGGGTCCGTGTCCTCGACAGGAAAATCCCTCCAGGGAGTCAGCAGAATCTCATCCTGTGGAGGAGGAAACCAGCAAAGGCTTCAGCACGCGCCGGGGAGACCCCGCGCCTGGGTGTGCAGCAAACCTCTCCCTGCGGATGCGCGGCTGGCATCGCGATGGCCTGGATCCCAGGCTGCTGCGGGCACCGGGCTCAGGGTGGTGGGCGCCATGAAATGAATCAGACGCGCTCTGCAGGTCGTGCCGTGGCGGGCAGGGAATGGATCCTGCCCTACAAACTGCATTTTGGGTTGGTTTTTTTTTGCAGTTCTCTGATGCGGCTCACGGCACGGCCCCACAAACAGTTATCTGCCATTGCCCAGGGCACGGTGACGCGGCGCAGGAGTGGGAAGAAGCTGCCGGCGGGGATAGCGTCAGTGTTGCCACCAAAGGCGTCGTGACCTGAAACAGTGGCCAGCCAGACAAGTTCATCCAGCTGCAGTCTCGGGAGCAGAGCGGTGGTGGTGCAACCATGCCCTGCTGTAAGACCTGGATCCCAAGCTTCCACTGAAGCGCGAGGCCGTGGGAGAAGAAGAGGTCAGGATGAGGAAAGGGCTGAGATGCTGCCAAATTCTCTCACATGGCATTAGAGCTTCACCCAAAGCAAAAGAGCTGTGAGGAGACTGACCAACAGCGAGCCAAAGGGAGGAGGCTTCAGAAGAGGAATGTTCTTCCCCAGAAGTACTGTTGCAATAAGAGCCAGAACTTCTCACTGCTAAAAGGTACCCCAGCTTAGGTGAAGATGCGGAGGGGGGTTTATGGTGCTGTCATCTGCTCTGCCAAAGCTCTAAAGAGGCTTTGGGGTGGGAGAACTGGGGTTGGTCTCCACAAGTGGGTAAGCACTGGTGTGGCAGCTCTGCCTGTCCCTGGCCAAGAGCCTCTCTCCGGGCACAGGGCAGGGAGCAGGAGCCCCGCCAGGGCTCTGTCCCAGTGCTGATGCTGGCACAGACCTATGGTCCGGCACAGACCCAGCCTGGCACTGCTGCCGCACGGGTCGTGTTGTCTCAGTCCTGCCGGGCTGGTTTCTCTCAGCACGTGCACCAGCCTCGTCCTGCCAAGGTTGTCTGCTGGGGCTGCAACGTGGAGGGGAATCATGCCCTGAGGGCAGTGGGGTTTCAGGGTCTTCCTAGATGCCCCTGGGGCCAGCTGTCCTGATGGTGTTGACCTCAGCAGAGCTCAGGAAAAGGTGATTCATAAAATTGTTTTGGTTGGCAGAGCCGTGGAGCTCCTGGAGTCCACCTGCTCTCCCAGCACTGCCAGGGCACCACTGCCCCCTGTCCCTCAGCACCACAGCTCCACGGGGGGCTTGGAAACCCCTCCAGGGGTCACGGGGACTCCCCCCCTGCCCTGGGCAGCCTGGGACAGCCCTGGACAACCCTGGGATGAGGGTCACAAATGGGATGTGTCCAACAATGGGGCTTGCTCCATGCAGCCAGGGTGGGTGGACGGAGCGTCTGAAGCTTTACCCCCGATCCCTGAGGGTACAACCAGCCCCTGCCTGTGCCTTGGGGCATCCCCCATGGGGCTGAGCCCGCAGAGCATCCTTCCTCCACCACTGCCCCCAGTCACAACACCACTGCTCCCTCAGACCCAACGCAGCCAGCTCCTGCCCCTGCTTCTCCATGTTCCTGAAATAGCAAGCGCTGATTTTAATCCCAAGAGGGACACGTTGCTCTCTAATTTTCCAGTCAAGCCCTGAGAATCTGTACGGCTCTCAAGGCAATGAGGATGTTGTGGCAGCAAGGTCTGGCTTTTCTCTGCATTCCCATAGCAACGCCATTTACTGCCTGGTACCCTCTCTGCAGGCAGCGCCGCGGCCCCTGCGTAGGACTGGAAAACGGGGAGGAACTTGTGAGTTATTTGCAGATTGGCACAGGCAATTCCCAGTACCCACCTCCGGAGCAGTAATGGATAAAAATCGCATCAAAGAAGCTGCAGAGGGGGATGTGCAGACCTGCGAGGACAGCGCAGCCACATTTCAGCAGGCTCAGCTCCTTTCAGTGGCCGTCACCATCCTTGCCAGGCAAGGGCATCTCTGAGCCACGGCTGCTCGAGCTTCTGTGCAGGAGCCCAGCTGGCATCTGGGGCCGGACGTGCCCCGTACGCAGGGAGAGCTGCCGAGGGCAGGGGCCTGGGAGTGCTACTGCTCCCACACCGATTCTGCTCGTACGGGGGAGCAGTGGCACTGCCCGATCCCGGCAGCCCGGGGCGGTCAGATCGGCCCCGCGCGCAGGCGAGGCCACCCCGGCTCGGCAGAGGTTGCATCAACCCTGGGCTCCAATCCCTGCTACCAAGGAGGACGGTCCCTGCTTCGCTCTTTCCCACCGCGTTGTTGGAGCGGGTTGGAGGTGTGATGTGCAAAGGTGTAGGAGAAGTAACTGGCGCAATGAGGAGCAGGGATTTCAGCACTAAAAGGTTTTCGTGCCCTGGAGTGTGCCTGGTTTCTCTCCAGGATCAGCGGGTCCTTGTCCCCCTGTCGCAAACCTCGGAACAACCCCCGGAGCTGGGGGAGGTCACTGGATCCTTGAGAGAAGTGTCACAGGCACCCTTGGCATGGCGATGTAGTCGCCTGTGTGAGTAACTCAGGCCGGGATAGGATCCGGCATCCTTGTTTCCCTTTCGGATCGTGGATCGGTGAGGGGTTGGGTGGTTCCCATCACCCACACCGAGGTGATCAAAGTGCTCTTATCTCTGGGGTGTTTCTTACAAGCACTTCCCTTTGAGCACTTCTACCTCGCCTGGTGGCTTCCTAAGAAATGGGGCAGTCTGTAATTGAACCTCTACAGCTCCTGGCTGCCCTGATCTCAGCGCCTGACTCTGAGCAGGAGAGAACCACGTCATTTCTTTCAAGCTGGGGAAACAAAACATCCCAGCTCCCCTTCTCCCCTTGCTTTGTTTCAAGTGCTCCTGAAACCTCGGGGGTTGTCACCTCCACCGTGCCCTTTCCTGGGTTTGTATAAAGCAAAGATCTGGACTCGGTCCGAACCATCCTGCCCTGACCCGTGCTCCGGCACCTCCGGACCCTGGCTCCAGCCCGTGGGGCCGGGGCAGTGCCCGGGGCTCTGCTCCCCTCGCTCCCTGGCTGTGGGCACAGCAGAGCCAGCAGTTCCACCGCTTCCCTGCCACACCTTCCTGGGAGGAACCAGATCGCTGGCTGGAGAGGAACTGTCCTGCTCTGTGAGTACGTTCAAGGCTGGGAGCACGCAAGTGGCAGAGCTCAGAGCCGAGCGTGTCTCCGGTTCCCGAGCTACGGGTGGCTCAGAGATTCTGGAAAGCAGCCCCTCGGGAAGAGCGGAGCCGTTGCTGTTTCCTACCTGCATGGTGGAGGGAAGAGCCTCTCTCTGCCTCCCTTCTCCTTCCCCCCTCCGGGCAGCTCTCTGAGGAGTTGTCCCCGGGCAGGCGGTGGGGCTGAGGCTGCGGGTGGGACACGCTGCCAGGCTCCTGGGGTTCCTCACAGCGCGGTTCCCCCCACAGATCCTTCGCCCCAGGTCTCGTGAGAGCCAAGCAGTGACTTGACTTCCGTGTGGGACTCTCACCTGCCTTGGGAGGGACCTGCCTCTGCCTGGCAGCGAGCAGATACCGAGGAGGAGGCGAGGAACTGCTGCCCTTCACCCTCACGCAGAGGAGTGGCAAGCCCAGTACCACCCAGCAACGCGGCAGGTAGCCGAGCCCTGTTCCCCTTGCCAACCCCAGCGCTCTGCCACCCCCGTCCTCTCCTCTGCCCCCTGGGTGCCAGGGCTGCTTGCTGTGCCCTGCAAACAGCCCCGGAGAGGTGTCACAAGGGGGACAAAAGGAGGAAGGATGTGAACATCCCCGGAGAGGTGTCACAAGGGGGACAAAAGGAGGAAGGATGTACTAGTGGAAGCTCTAGAAAGTGTTAAACTGTCTCTTACAAGGAGGGGGGGAACATTAAACCTAAAGGAAGAAAATAAAGCTGAGCTGTGCATAACCCACCTGGTTCTCGGGGTGAGGTGTGGGCTCCACGGAAGGGATTGGGTGTGAGAGGCAGGGGATGGAGCAGCACAGGGGTGAGTGGGTGGGATGGGGCTGGGGTGAGTTTATTAGCAGCCAGGACAAGGAAAGAGGCAAAGCACGAGCTTCCAGGGGAGTGAGGAGACGGCTCCGCACGCAGCTCTTCCACCGGACTGCAGTCTCTCTCGCTCCCTGCCTTGGGCACTGGCCTGCTTTGCTCTCCACCACCTTGATTTCCTTATGTGGTCCTCAGAAACCCTTCTGTGAACCTCAGAGGAGATCTGGCTCCCTGGAAGGACTGAGCAGAGCCTGAGGAATCCTTTCTTTGCCCCTCGCTGTCTGGCACAAGCAGCACTGGCAGTCGTGTACGCTCACAGCCACGTGTAACCGTGCCGCTGTGCCAGGGGCAGCAGAGCTCGGCATCAGCGATTCCGGGAACATCCGTGGGTATCTCACAGTCCTTCAGAAGCAGCGTCCCCTCCCTGCTGGCTGGAGGGGGGCACCACGGCATGCCCTGGCTCTTCCTCCGGCCCACAGAGCCCCCCAGCCTCCCCGCTGCTGAGGAGCTGGTCGCTGCTAAGCGGGCGTGCTTTACTGGAGCACCGTTGCTTCATCCACGGCTTTCCTTGGGGCTCCTGTGCCGGACGCTGGGCTGGGGCCCACTGGGAATCGTAACCGAATCGCTGAGCGCTTTCTGTGGCCACAAAGGCTTGATCTGTCTGGAGCCAGGGCTCAGGGCAGGGTGTAACCAGCGCTGCTTTTACAGAAAGAGTGAGTGGAAAGGTTGTTATGCATAAACCGGGTCTGGCAGCTCCTCTTGCATCTGTTTCTGAGGGGGTTGTGTTGCTTTACTTCCCAAGGTGAGAAGAGCTGCCCTTTCTAGGTGGAGCAGAGGGGCCAGCGACTGCTCTGGGCTCCCACCAGTGGGTCTCTGTTACCCGGGGTAAGGTGGCTGGGAGCGGGCAGAAGGGCAGCCAGCGCTGCCAGTGGCGCTCCCAGTCGGGTCGGCATCACTCTGTGCCTTTGCCGAGTGCTTGAGGAGGCTCTGGGCCAGAGCTGTGAATTTTTCAAACGAGGGAAAACATGAAAAGAAGAAAAAAAAACCCCAAAGTTGTCATCCAAATTTCTCACTACGCGTGGAGCGCAGAGCAGGGAGGGAGCGGGCAGACCTTTATCCTCCCCGAGGGGACCGCAGGGCTGGTCAGGAGGGAACAGCGCCTTTATCAGCAGCAGCTCCCCGGGGCTGTGGAGGATGTGTGTGTTTACCCGGGGAGAGCGAAGCCCTGGCAGCCGGACCGGTGCCACTTTCCACCTCTCCTGAGAGAGGACCGGGGCACTGCCGGGTGAATGGGAACCGGGGTTGCACAGGGCTGGGACAGCCGCGTCGCTCCGCCTGCGCGACTCTTCCTTCCTCCTGCGAGCGCTGCCCAGCAGAACTGGGAGGACTTTGCTCTCCAGATAAGCCATCCGGGCATCCAGCAGCTGTCCCAGAACCCATGGGCTTTACCAGCCCGTGGGGAAAGCGAGTCTGTGCCTGCAGAGTGGCTTTGTCCAAGGTGTCTGAGCCTGCAGCATTTGTTGCTCTTGGGGGACTGGTGCTGGGGGTGGCAGCATGAAACTGGGGAGGGGATGATGATGATGGACCATCCAGTCTACCGGTGAGAAGTCTTCCCAAGCCACGAAGCGCTGTGGAGCTCGTAGATGTTGTGGAGCTCAAACACGTGCTGAGGTACTGCGGCCACACAAACGGTTTGTAAGCAGCCAGAATTGTTTGAGATGCGATCACGCTCCACTGTTTGCTGCTGCTGGGGCTGGTCCCACGGTCCCATCCTAATCTCCAGCGGCATCGCATCAGCCTGATGGACTTCAGCCACTTTGGGCAGCTCTGTGACCAGAGCTGAGCTCTCTAGGAGGACGCCTGTTAATCCTGGTGGGGTGTGGAGGTGGTAATTCCCCCCTGAGAAGCAGTAACAAACTGCTGCCGGCTTTCGCATAGGGACCAGCTTCAGCGGCACAGAGGGTGCCCATCTGCACCCCACCTGGCTGTGCTTTCTGGCAGGGAGCTCCTCTCTGAGTCCCGTGTGAAAACAGCCCCAATGTAGCAGGGAGCTAAGGTACTTGTCTGCTCTTTTCCATTCTCAGGGTCTTGGATTTTATTATGGTTTTTTTTTTGCAGGAGAAGAGCATGAAGCATATTGCCCTCCTCTGTATCTGGCTAGAAGGACATGAAGGAAGAAAGGTCCTTCTGAAGAAGTTGTTTAGATGTTTTTCAGTACCAAGCTGCAATTTTCTGGTTAAGGGGGCCGAGTTTCCCCAAACCACCTTTATGTTGCTCATGAACTGGTTTGGAGCAGAGGCTTTACATCCTGCCCAGGTAAGCTGTTGCTCAAGCAAAGACAGGAGCTGGATGTGGGAACCCAGCACTAGAGGTATCCTCAGCTACTGCAGGAAAAGGGAATTCCATTTGTGTAACGAGTGGCACAAAATGGGTGGGGAAACGAAAAAAAGGAAAAAGTTTAGGAGTTTTTGTCTTCAATTTGAAGACATCAGTTAAAATCAGTAGATAGAAGTGAAAACTGATAGAAGGGAAAGCTGCTGAATGAAACAGGCTGGAGAAAATGAGTGTAAGGCTGGAGTCCTACCTGCTGCTCCTACCTTCCTCCTGGAAAAGGAGAAGGAAGAAAAGCCTCAAACTGGAGCCAGTGATGCTGAAGCGATGTATGAAGCCTGACTAATACTCGCTGAACCTGTTGGGCTTCAGGATTGATTGTGGTGTCTGTTTCTCAGCAACTAGTGAAAATCCTCTCAGAAAACAGCGCTAATGAGCGAGCTGGACCGGAACAGAGAGCCTGGCAGGAACGTGCCGGGTCTGAACACCGAGCTGCTGTCATCCAGCACCACCAGCTGCGCTTCGGGGATAGTTCAGCAGGAACGGTTCTGGCTGGGAAAATTCCCACTTTCTCGGCCAGACATTGTTTTGAAATGCCAGAGTAAGGCAGGCAGAGGAACAGTCGGTGTGCTGCAGGGCAGGCAGCCCGCAGCCAGCTCCGGAGGGGGTGGATGGTGGAGCCTTCTCTGGCTGTGTGATGTGGTGCTGCTGTGGGAGCCTTCGCTTCACCCCGTCAGCCACAGAAACACAGCAGAGCAGTTGGAAGGGGCCCTGGAGGTGTCTGGTGCAGGCTCAAACAACAGGGATGGGCTCACGTCGACAGACCCGGGGAGACAAGGGACTGTGAGTGACCAGGAGGCCTGGACCTGGCTTGGCAGAGTCATCAGCTGCCCCATGAGTTTGGGGTGGTTTTTCTCTATTTTTCATGTCATGGCCATAGCTGTGGAGAGCCAGAAGGTCTCCCCTGAGCCCCCTTCTCTCCAGGCTCAACCAGCCCAGCTCCCTCAGCCGCTCCTCACCAGCCTTGTGCTCTAGACCCTTCACCTAAGTGTCTCCAGATCTCATAGAACTCAGTGGGGTGGCCAGGAGGGAGCATTTCAGGTTGGTAGGGGATTGTGCAGCAGCCAGAAGTGTCACAGATCTGCAGAACTGGTTGTTGTTTGGGGTTTTTTTTTCCCAAAGGGCAGGGATATTCCACCTTCTCGGGGAATCTTTGGTTAAATCCTTCTCGCTCAGATGTGGCAACGACACAACTTAAGCTGCCTTTGCTAATTGAGGTGGAAAAGAAGCAGAAGCGTGGCTTGGCCCACGCAGCAAAGCTCCTTCCACACACGGATGGCTCTGGTGGCTCAGGGCGAGCTCTGCTGCCGGAGCCAGGTCACTGAAGCCCCGGTCCCGGTCCTGGCCCGGCTGGTGGCTGCCATCGTGCGGCCAGCTCCTTCCCTCGCAGTCCTCCGGATGTCTCCGCTGGTTTTCCCCTGGGTCGGGCTCCCCTGCCCCCGCCGAGCCCCGTGTGTGCCCGCTCCAGCACCCGCCGGGAAGGGCTCGCCCATTCCTGCGCACGGAATGGAGTCGCTTTCTCGCATTACTGTTTTTTGTTTGCTTTTGCCACAAGGTAGTTTCAGCATCGAACTTTGCTGGGATGCTGCTGCAGATTGCAGCGTTCACGTACGGGCAGTGTAACACACTCCTCTCGCAGCCAAAGGGACTGTTTCCTTGATGATTCCACCCCTTTCATATTGTTTTGGAAGGAGAAGCCAACATTCTGCTCTGCTTTTCCTTCCCCTGGGACAAAGCAGATTCCTGCCACCTCCACTAAAGCGCCTGGCAGCGCTGGGGATTGTTCCTCCTGGGTTGCCATGAAAGAGTGGCCCTCAACATCAGAGTCCAGGCACCTGAACTCCTGGTGTGCTTTCGATGAGCTGTGCTCCCCTTCTCCCATCCTGCCAGAAATCCCGTTATCTCATGGAAATGCTACCTGAACCTCCAAGACTGTTGGCCAAGGTGGCCACCAGCACCCTGGCTGTGTCAGCACTGGGGTGGCCAGCAGGAGCAGGGCAGGGATCGTCCCCCTGGACTGAGCACTGGGAATGTCATTCCTCTGAGTCCTGGGGTCAGTTCTGGGCCCTCACTCCCAGCAGGACCTGGAGGGGCTGGAGCATGGCCAGAGAAGGGCAGCGGAGCTGGGGAAGGGGCTGGAGCAGGAGTGTGGTGAGGAGCGGCTG